>JBAMJV010004119.1:0-66678 GCA_037951105.1 Echinarachnius parma | reverse complement strand
TTTCATACTAATCTGATCAAGTGAAGTTTTAAACCCGAATCACGTTTTGAAACACTGATTTAATCCCGAAAACAAGAGATAAAGGAATATCATGAGAGAAAGAGGAGAGAAAGATATCAAAATGAGAGGGAGGGGGGGGGGGGGGAGGGGGGTGATAGGGGGAGAGTTTATCTCCTCTGGTAATTAGCGCTTTGAAACACTGACCTCTGTTTGAAACGTATTTTTAGGGCGATCTGATCAACTGAGTGATAAACCAGAAGCCCTCTTTAAAAACACAGATCTTCATGCCAATAGAGAAGGACAAACGCACCCGTGGAGATGAGAAAACAATGTATAACCAAATTTAATATAATGCTTGCTTTGTTTTAAAGGGAAATAGTAACTTTGTTGGGATTTGCAAACAATGACGAAGGGTTGATAAAATGTGAATTTTCTGTGATCTGAGAATGTCAACTGAGTGATGTGTAAAATGAGAGGGAAGGGGGGGGGGGGGGCGGGTGGGGGGAGGGAGAATGAGGTGATAGAGGGGGAGAGTTCATCTTCTCTTGTAATTAGCGTTTTTAACGTTTTTCAGACTAAACTCGGTCAACTGGGGGTGGGGGGGGGGGGTGTTTCACAAAGAATCTAAGTATCTTTATAACGAAAGATAAGTTCGGATAACCAAAACCTGTTTCATGAATCTACTGGTGATACGAATATAACGAGGAAATGTGAGGACAGGAAGACTTCTTATTAAGTTTGTGATTTTGACAATGTTTACTAGGTCCCTTTAGATGATCGTTAATAGTATACTATAATCATGTTATATTGCCGGGTTAAGAAACATATATAAAAAAGATGTATAACACAGACAGGTATTGTGCATCAAACGTTTCAAAGTAGATTCGAGAAACATTTATTATCTTATTTTCACGAAAATCATGACTCTTGACATTACCCGATAAGGAACAAAACTGATACCTCATTCATAGACAAAATCATTTCTTGAAAGGTAAAGCGGGGAAACATTTTGGTGAATAGAGTTGCTGATTTTGTTTCCTACGGGAACCTGGTGAGGTCCTGTATGAACTATATATGGAGATTGCAAAATCTAATAGGGAACAGGTCAACTTATTACCTACGGGAACCTGCATTAACTCTCTATATATATACAGGTGCAACATCTAGTAGCCGAACAGGTTAACAATTCGAACCTTCAAACTGCCAGATTCTTCCAAAGAACAAACCGTTGGAGGGGTATATTATTCGGTGCCCCTGGTACTTTCTCAAACACGCCCCCCCCCCCCCCCACCCCCCCCCCCATACAGCTCGTGTTTGTTAATGTAATGTGGTGGCCATGCAGGGGGGTATTTGTATCAACCAATAAAATCAAAGCATATTTGAATAGTCACGAAACGTCTGGGAAGGCGAAGTGGTAAATCCCCCAAACTGTTCATGTTCTCATTTAACAGTTTTATTAGCCTTTTGTCGGACAGATGAAACGCGATTATAATTATTACCATGTATAATCAGTGTTGATAGCGTTTTCATGCGCAGCGCGGACGCTCGTGCCACGGAGGTGAATTAGTATTCCCAACCCAGCTCACCGTTCTTTTAGTGAAATGCATTTGTATTGTTTAATGCGATGAAGTGAGCAAATTTTAATATAGTTGCATAATTACAAATGTTTGGGACTTTGCCTAGCATCGTTCGTGACTCCGACAAAAAAAAAGGTATTATTAACTCGACAATTCCAATCAATATTTCGTTTACTTGTTTGTTATACGGTACATCAGTTCTCATTTCAATTACAAGGCGTTGATAATTCCACATGATAAAGACGGGAAATAGTTTATTCAACTTTAAATTCACTATATTGACAATGTATTATTTAACGTGATTGGATGAGATTTTCTCATTAATATCATGCTCTGATTGCATGAATCATTTTAAGTGTTCGTAACAAATCGGGCGCGCTACACAACAAACCCATCGTTGTATATGTTCGTACATTTTGTTGAAACAAATCGAACAAATTAAACTGAAATTGAATTGTCTTGGCTTCAATGAATTCATTCAGATTCAGATTCAAGGCTCAAGAATCATTCAGACTAATATATAATATATGTGCATAGAATATACTAATATTGAAAGAAAAACACACACAAAAAAGACAGTGTTTGTGCTCACAAAAATCAAAATCTGTAAAAACATGGCCTTGTTTAATAAAAGAGTTTTATCGTCTTAAAGGGAAAGTTGAGTTTTGGTAGACTATTTAATTGGTTTGTGAGGTAATGAAAAAACTGAGTGTAAAATTTGAAAGAGCATAATATTTAAACAATAAAATCATGCTTTGTTTGATCAAAAAACGGTTCAGAAACGGCTGAAATATCCCATAAATATAACAATTTGTTAATAAACCCGGGTCCCCGGGTTTATTAGAGAATTTTGAACCAGCCGTTAAAAATTCAAAAAAATGCCTTCCTCTCTTTTCAAAAAAGTTACAAAATAGGTATTTAAATAGTTGTTGGTTATTTCTCATATCTAATCACTATTTCAAACAAAGCATCCACATGCACACTATTTTATTCAAAATGGTTGAAACCGATGAGTGTTTATGAGAGCGCCCTCTTACGTTTTAACGGCTCTTTTTGAATGATAACATGATCTTTACTACGTCATTTGTAATTTTGTGTTCCTTTCTAGTTATAACTATTAGTTTGTAATGTAATGATGCAGGTTTTCGGTTACTAAAATTCAGTTTCACTAAGACTGTACTCTCCTTACCAGAACTCAACTATCCCTTTAACTGTCACGTGACTACTAGTAGAACTACGTACATGTTTCTCAACTGTCGTATGTACATTACGTAATTCAGTCATAGTCACGTGGTCTTTAGATAGAGACTCTTTCATGATACGGGCCCTCTGTTCGAGTCGTATCCCCCTTTCGAAAGGTATATAAAAACACTAACAAGTAAAAGTGCTGTCAATGCACAAAGGCCCTTATCAGTAATATGCTTATTATCAACTAATCAGTTAAAACACTCTTGTGTCAAGAGAACAAGAGAACATAAAAGTTCTGTCAATGACAAAGGCCCTTATCAGTAATATGTTTATTATCAACTAATCAGTTAAAAAACTCTTGTGTCAAGAGAACAATAAAGAAAGTATATCCGAATTACGCTCTCTCAAGTTCGTGATGATTATTTTGGAGAACAGTTAACTAGTGAAGACAATCAGAAGTGCGCTCGCGTGAAAGGTGAGACGAAGATGAATCAATAAAACCATATGATCCTTCAAATTGTTTCCCCCTCTGGCTGCTAAAAAAAAAATTTTATATTTATTCGCTGCGATCGTCCTTTCACTGGCGGCCGACTTTGTAATAATTACTGTTGGAGAACAATTGATCTGAATACCAGTTTAGGTTGCGCTCGTGCGAAAAGTGAAATGAAAAAGAAATCAATGCACCAAATGATCCACTAAATCGTTCCCCCCTTCTGGGCTTGCGAAAATAACTGTTCCTTTTCAAAGGCTTTCAATTTTAGCGATTTCCCCTTTAGCTAGTGGCCGACATTGTAGAATCATTGTTTGGCTACAATTGATCTGGGGGCCCCGGTTGCAGAAAAGAGATACAATCGATTGTAAGTTGCAATAATCGTAAGTCAGATCACGTGTTCTAGATGCGCAAATCTGATTGTTGAAACGCGTACATTTTCTGACTTACGATCAATCGTAACTTACAATCGATTGTATCTCCTTTCTGCAACGGGGCAAGACACCTTTATCAGGTGCGCTCGCGCGAAAGTGAAAAGAAAACGGAAATCAATGCACAAAATTATCAACAAAACGGTTCCCAACGGTTTTCGGTTTCAGCGATTCCCTTCGCTTGGCGGCGACTTTGTGGATCACAATTGATATAAATATCAGTGGAAGAAAAGAATCAATAGAACAGTGTTCCTAAAATAAAATGTATTGTTACAATAACTTTTCTTTTGTTATTGGCTTTCAATTCGTGTGATTTCCCTTTCGATTGGTTCGACGTTGTAATATAACTGTTGGGAGAACACGCTCGAGCAAAAGAGACAAGAAAAAGGAGTCACAATGATGCCCCTCCCCCATGTAGATGTTACAAATAACTTTTATATTGGTAAAAGCTTTCAATTTGAGCGATTCCCATTTCGCTTGTGGCGGATTTCGTAAACACCATTGTGTTGGAAAGTGAAATGAAAGAAATCAATGCCACCAAATGATGCACGTAAATCGTTCACCCCTTTGGGCTTGCTGAAATAACTTTTTCTATTTCAAAGGCTTTCAGTTCCAGCGATTCCCCCCCCCGCCCCCCCCCTATCGCTGGGCGGCCGACTTTGTGGAGAACAATTCATATGTTTAACAGTACACGCGAAAGTAAACATACACAAATCAATAGAGCAATGATCCTTATAATCGTTTTCCCCTATTTGACTTGTTACAATAACTTTCTTTCGATTGCTATACATACAGCTATATATGCTTTCAATCTCCTTTCGCTTGGCGGCCGACTTTCATTATACCTGTTGGAGAACAACTATTGTTAAGGTGCGCTCGTGCGAAAGTGAAAGAAAGGGGAATCATAATGATACTTCCCCCTTAAGTATGGAGATGTTACCATAACTTTTCTATTTGTAAAGGCTTTCATTTTGAGCGATTGCCCTTTCGCTGGCGGCTGACTTCCAAGAGAACAATACATATGTTTATCGGATTAGATGCGCTCGCACGAAAGTGAAAAGAAAAGAAATCAATAGAACAATGATCATTCAAAGCGTTCCACCCCCCTGTAGACTTGTTACAATAACTTTTCTATTTCAAAGGCTTTCGATTTTAGCGATTCCCTTTTCGCTGCTGGGCGTATTTGTAACATCAATGTTTGAGGATTGTTGTGAGTACAATTGAACTTGACACGAGGGCAAGTGCGCTCGCGCGAAAGTGCGCTCGCGCGAAAGTGAAAAGAAAATAAATCAATGCACCCAATGATCCACAAAATCGTTTCCACCTCGGGGAGGAAATAACTTTTCTTTCCTTTCATAGGCTGTCAATTTCATTAAAGCCTTTCCCGCTGATTTATTTACAACAGTAATAATACGAGTGTTTGCTTTGGAAAACAATCAGGGGAACAATTAAAGGGACTTAGTAACATTGTCCAAATCCTCAAAATAAAATTTTAATTCTAGCGGTTCCCTCATACCTTGTTGTATATTCGTATTACCAATAAAATCATGGGACAGGTTTCGGTTTTTCAAATTTCCCTTTCGTTACAAAGATATGTACGATCGAAGTATTCAGATAAGAAAAACTCCCCCGGAGTTTTTCTTACCGTGTACAAAGTGAGTGCAGTGAGTTAGTGACGATCACTTTGCATTTTCGCTCATTACTTGGCCATGCAATGTCCATTTGACTTGAAATGTTCACACAATACCCTGTGGACATATGAGATAACAACAATATACATTGCATCAACCATTTATCACTTTTTGCACATGTCAACAACCAATATTCAAGCTCACGTGCGCGGAAGGGAAAAGACAACATCAGCAAACCAATGAGCCTCGAAATAGTTTTATCACCGTAATGGCTCAGTCACTTTTGACACGGCGGTCGTACGGTCTAAAATTTCTACGGCCAATTACAAAAATAGGGCCGCCGTAGAATATCTACGGTCACATGCATTAGCAGTCACATTTGCCACGGCCGCCGCACGGCGTATCTTTAATTTGTGGAGACAGAAAATCTGCGGCTGCCGTACGGCCTTTAACATGATGACGCACGTGTGCCTTAGGGCGTCCCTGCGGTTGCCGTAGGTTATTTGAACAAATATCAAGGCAGACGCCTACGGCCTGTAAAATATACGGTTACGCCGTACGGGGACCCTGCGGCCACCGCAGATTTTCTGCGGCCGCCGCACGTTTCTCTCGATTTCGGGGGCGCACGGCAGCCGTACGCTCGCCGTAGAGCAAATGTGACTGTAGCATAAGTAGGCTAAATTTACATAAGTACCCAACTTGCCTTCAAAGAGAAGATGAATTCCAAAAAGGAAGAGAATATCGCAAAGGCAATGAGTTAATGTTCTATTAAAGGGATCTAGTAACTTTGTTGACATGTGCAAAAAGTGATGAAGGGTTGATACAATGTATATTGTTGTTATATCATATGTCCACAGGGTATTGTGTGGAAATTTCAAGTCAAATGGACATTGCATGGCCAAGTAATGAATGAAAATGCAAAGTGATATTCATCACTAACTCACTGCACTCACTTTGTACACGGTTTCAAAACTCCACCTGAGTTTTTCTTATCTGAATACTTCAATCGTACATATCTTTGTAACGAAAGGGAAATTTGAAAAACCGAAACCGGTCCCATGATTTTATTGTTAATACGAATACAGCAAGGTATGAGGGAACCGCTAGAATTAAAATTTTGTTTTGAGGATTTGGACAATGTTACTAAGTCCCTTTAAAGGTAAGGGTGAGTTTTGGTAATTTTCAAAGTGCCCCCCCAACATAAATTGTAACGGATTTGGCTGATTTCAATTCCATATGAAAGATCATCGAAAAAAACATGGGAAATAATAATGATTCCCGTTCAAATGCTCTAATTGTTGTGAAATTTGCTTTCAAAAGATTATATAAAAGTGGTTGACGCCCGGGTATCACTTTTTAGAGAACGATAGCGCGAGTCGCTAGCGATCTAGGTCCTCCATAAAGAAAACTGAAACTAAATATATTTGTGCACGCTAATTATGCTTAAAACTATACATATGATACGGTACTTACCAGCAATTCACTCTCCAATATGTGATCCAACTATCGGGTGGATTAAGATTATGATTTTTCCCTCCATTCCGCAAAAAATCAGTGATATACATGCACCTCATGGACTTCGCGAACGAAAGCCGAACAAACGGGGCTTTGTAATTATACATACTACACGTACTATACTATTACCGCGCACTGCACTACAGTCCCGTATTAGGACCTAGAACGCTAGTGCTTCGCGCTGTTGTTCTCTAGAGTTAATTTGACACTTCGAGTTGTAACGGCTCTTTTTGAATGATAACAGGGGTTTTACTTTCTCGTTTGTAATTGTGTATAGTTTTTGAGCATGGTGAAGTTATAACTATTAGTTTGTACCGTAATCGTGCAGGTTTTGGTTACTAAAGTTAAGTTTGACCAATACTCAACTATCCCTTTAATTACACCATAAGCAACATTTTGAAATGATGTGTTCTTCCTTTTATAAATAATTTTATTTTTTCAAAGCGTATGATAATAATCCCCAGGTCCAATTTGGGGGAACCAGTAAAGCTAGAAGTTCCCAGGCCATGAACGCTAATAAGACAGTGAAGCTAACACTATGTTTATTTGTTTGTATTGTCACCAGGCGAATATTCACCTCGTATTTGTGGCTATTTTATTTATCAGCATATCATAATTATATCTGTTTTGATTGTTACCAGGCAGACACCCACATCATAAACCCAAGGCACAAAGGAACATCTCCAAATCAGATAGGTAAGTCAGTAAAAATTACTAGCACCATGGCACGCGATGGTGGGAAGGATGGAAGCATAGGATACCCCCCAGTGAAGGGAACATGCCCCATTGTGGCGTAGCCAGGGTGTGTCCCAGGACTGGGGCAAGGGGGGGGGGGGGGGGGTTACTCTATATGGTAGAACACAATGCCATATGTTTGTTTATTTGTTCGAATGACATGAGTGCGCGCCAGGGGGTAGGTAGTATTTCAACAGAGGGGCAATGTCCCACATGGCACCCCCCTAAATCTACGCCACGTACCGAGAGTAGGTGACCCCCTATGAAGGATCCGTGTTCAAAATAATTGTTCTCCCCCCAGGGCCAACGAGTTATGAATCGCTTTGTAACGAGTTTTCATTCAAACGTTCGTTTGTGAAAGAAGAAGTTAATTTCTCTATTAAAAGTTTTTGGAAAATAATCGATATGTTTACTTCTCTCGGTACAATGAAAATATCATGTGTGTACAATGTCAACGAAATTTTCTTTGTGGGGAAAATAAGTACTCACCTCAATGGGATAATGTGTACATTACACCATGGTAACCAGTATACAACCAGGGATCTGGTATAGACTGGTACCTGAATGGTAGAACGGATGTTTAGTGCTTTGATAGGCGTCTGAATAGTGACGCGAATAGTGAAAGATATAGCGATACATTTCTAAAGCGTTATTTCAAATAGAGATCCTACAATATAGGGACGGATTTCTAAAGCATTAGGTTCAATAGCGAACAGCTAATAATAATCAAAGTATTATTATTTGAATGTTGATCAATCAAGCGCTTAATTGTGAAATATCACCGTTGTGACAGGTCCTGATTGAGTACCCCCTACAATCAGGCACCGAAAGAGGGCTACTCCTCCCCTCAACATTGAAACTCGAGGAAGGGTGGGATGGCATTGTTGCAATCGAGCTTTTTTGGTACAGTGATGTGGGGATGGAGATTTTTGATCGATCAATCAATCAATCAATCAATCAATCAATCAATCAATCAATCAATGAATCAATCAATCAATTATTCGATCGATCGAGTTGATTAATCAATAAACGAACCAAACAACCGACCAATCGACCAATCAACCAACAGACCAACCGATCAACCAACCAATCAACCAACCAACCAACCAACCAATCAACCAACCAACCAACCAACCAACCATCCAACCAACCAACCAACCAACCAACCAACCAACCAACCAACCAACCAACCAACCAACCAACCAACCAACCAACCAACCAACCAACCAACCAACCAACCAACCAACCAACCAATCAACCAACCAACCGACCAACCAACCAACCGACCAACAGACCAACCGATCAACCAACCAACCAACCAACCAACCAACCAACCAACCAACCAACCAACCAACTCACTCACTCACTCACTCACTCACTCACTCACTCACTCACTCACTCACTCACTCACTCACTCACTCACTCACTCACTCACTCACTCACTCAAGCAAGCTATACAACGATAAATCAACGATCGATCAATCAATCAACCAAGCAACCGATCAATCAATCAAGCAACCAATCAATCAACATTGATACACACAATATCAAACGTTTACTTCTCTACTTGTTCTTTTCAGAAATAAGGTTGGAACGTGACCAACCCACCATGGGTTACCGGCAGTGTACCCGTTCAGCCGGGTTCATCGCACTTCTCTTCTGCAGTGTCTTCCTACTGCATTATGGCGTCTTAGGTATTTGGAAACTACTTCTGATTCAATATATATTATGTATATTTAATATTAATGTATATATACATTAAGTCGTAATCCAGAATAAAGCAAATAATCAAATTGTCCTAAAGACATTACCGAGCTAAAGCGGGGCTAAAGCTATTTTTGAATAGTAATTTGAAAGTCAGAAAAGAATATAAGAAAACAAAAACAAAAACTTGGTGAATGCGTAAATATACATGCATATATACTATTGTTATCTTATTTTGTATAATATGGCAAGATGTCGAGCACCACTCCGTGTCACGCAGCTCATACTAAGCACCCTACAGCTCTAGGTCCCCGTTGCAGAAAGACAAACACTCGATTTTAAGTTACAATCAATTGTAAGTCAGATCATGTGTTCTAAAAGCGCACATTTGATTGGTTAAAACGCGCAAAGTTTCCGACTTACAATTACTTGTAACTTACAATCGAGTGTATCTCTTTCTGCCACGGGGCCCTGGCATAATGCGAAGTGAAAAATTAATAATGCTAAAGTTTTCAACTCCACGCGTCTTTGATCTCAAATTAACTGTATTCTATCGTCATAAATTACTTTAAACTAAGCAAAATTGGTTCGAATTACTCATTGAAAAGAAAATGCCGATTTTATGACATATATTGCAATTTCTTAGTATACTCTATGTACGTAATCGCATTGCATAATGTATATGGATAACAAACGACTTAAAATAACAAATAAACAAAACTATGTTTAACCCTTGTTAAACAATGGTAAACTAAAATTGTCGACCCTCTTAAAACCTGACCTTATAATTCATTTAATCATGTTTGTACAAATAATTCTTTATAAGAATCAAAGCTTAACATTTATATTGTGTGTCTTTGTCCAATAGATGCATATGGCCAAACAACCGGAGGTATGTATGGATTCATTTTCTCATTGAAAAGAACCAAATATAATACTTGTCTTGTATTTTTTTTGTATTGAATAATTTAACGTTCAAATACTATTTCTATTTCTCTCTATGTTTCTTTTATATGCGCATTGAGACTTGATTGTAAGACTGCGCTTTATACGAATGGATTATTATTATTATTGTTGTTACCTGTTAGTATTAACTTCCATACAATATTATACAGTCCCTGAATATGTCAAACAAAACTTCCTTATTAAACATGCTAAAATATACCAAAATGATGAAAAATTGTTTTGAATGATATCTCTATAAACCAAACATCACATTTACATTTAGTGATATAAAAATGGTTGTAACTCGAGGAATCTGGAGGGCATCCTCTTGTGTTAAAGGCTGCTTTATAAAATAAGTATAGTATTATATTATTATTACATAATTACTATTTCTGATGAGTGTCTCGAATATTTTTTTTTACATTTCTGAAACTGGAACTACTGCAGCAACTACCCCTGCAAATGAGACAACTGAAGCAGGAACTACTGCTGATACGACTGCCTCAGGTGGAACTACCGGCCCTACGCCTACCCCAGCTGCAACTACTGCAGCAACTACCCCTGCAAATGAGACAACTGAAGCAGGAACTACTGCTGATACGACTGCCTCAGGTGGAACTACCGGCCCTACGCCTACCCCAGCTGCAACTACTGCAGCAACTACCCCTGCAAATGAGACAACTGAAGCAGGAACTACTGCTGATACGACTGCCTCAGGTGGAACTACCGGCCCTACGCCTACCCCAGCTACAACTCCTGTAGGTGATACGTTTGCCACAACTGGAACTCCAGGCTCTACGCCTACCTCAGCTACAACTCCAGCTGGACCTCCTGCTGCTACAACTGCCCCGACGACTGCGTCAGGTGGAACTACCGGCCCTACGCCTACCCCAGCTACAACTACTGTAGGTGATACGTTTGCCACAACTGGAACTCCAGGCTCTACGCCTACCCCATCTACAACTCCTGCTGCTACGTCTGCCACAACTGGAACTCCAGGCTCTACGCCTACCTCAGCTACAACTCCTGCTGATACGTCTGCCACAACTGGAACTCCAGGCTCTACGCCTACCTCAGCTACAACTCCTGCTGATACGTCTGCCACAACTGGAACTCCAGGCTCTACGCCTACCCCATCTACCACTCTTGCTGATACGTCTGCCACAACTGGAACTCCCGGCCCGACGACTGCATGTAAGTCTTATATATTCATAACTTGTATTTGATCAAAACAAGAAAACGATTAACACCTACTAGCTATCCGGAGGTCTCGAGTTCAAATTTCGGGGAAACACAATTTACCTTGTTCCTTTATCATTTATATTATATATTGTTATTTTTTCGTTGTTTGAAACACTACTACAACGTGAACGTGAAGTTTGTTGATAACAAATGAAAGGTGTGTTCACAGGTGTACTGGTGTGTGTTACCAGTGTTAATGGACTCATCTATTCTTACATTAGCTACAGGTATGTTACCTTTTTTCTTAACGTGTTATTTGTTTTATGATAAGCATTTAGCACAAATACATGTAATTAAGCTGCATGTTTTGGTCATAATACCCGTTTTGATTTGACCATATCCTCACAGCAAATACGACTGTCCCCTCAGCACCTACAGCTGACCCCACTACTTCCCCCACAGCTGACACTACTACTACCCCCTCCGCACCTACAGCTGACCCCACTACTACAGTTTCTACCCCCTCAGCACCTACAGCTGACTCTACTACTATTCCCTTGGCACCTACAGCTGACTCTACTACTACCCCCTTAGCATCTACAGCTGACCCCACTACTACCCCCTCAGCACCTACAGCTGACTCCACTACTACCCCCTCAGCACCTACAGCTGACTCTACTACTACCCCCTTATCATCTACAGCTGACCCCACTACTACCCCCTCAGCACCTACAGCTGACTCCACTATTACCCCCTCAGCACCTACAGCTGACTCCACTACTACCCCCTCAGCACCTACAGCTGACTCCACTACTACCCCCTCAGCACCTACAGCTGACACCACTACTACCCCCTCAGCACCTACAGCTGACCCCACTACTACCCCCTCAGCACCTACAGCTGACTCTACTACTACCCCCTCAGCACCTACAGCTGACTCCACTACTACCCCATCAGCACGTACAGCTGACCCCACTACTACCCCCTCAGCACCTACAGCTGACCCCACTACTACCCCCTCAGCACCTACAGCTGACTCCACTACTACCCCATCAGCACCTACATCGGACCCCACTACTATAACTACTACCCCCTCAGCGCCTACAGCTGACCCCACTACTATAACTACTACCCCCTCAGCACCTACAGCTGACCCCACTACTATAACTACTACCCCCTCAGTGCCTACAGCTAACTCTACCACTACCCCAACGATAATTACAACAGCACCCACAGGAACTAGTTCTGCCCCAACTTCTACAAGTGGTATGGTATTCCATTATATGTACGTTTTTCTCTTTATTTAAGCCCTGTGAACCGCATTGGCTAATGACCAAACGAAAGTTTTTTTATATTAATATAGCATCTTATATTTTAATGTAAGCCTACAAATAAAATGTTTTTTTTTTTATGCATTTCTTTGAGTCACTGTTGTATAGTAGGTATGTGTAATTTACAGCTACCTACTTACTATAAATCGTTTTGCATATTGTGTATTCAACATTTGTATGGTTAAAATAATGTTTCAAACAGCGTTACCAGAATAATTTCTTGATAACCTTTAATGTATGATGTTTTCAACAAGTCTAACACATTTTATCTTTATTTATTACATATTCGGGAAATAAATAAAGGTTTCAATTAACCACTATACGCACAGCACCTACGTTTGTGTCCGCTAATCCAACCACCTCCACCCCCGCAGATACAGCTAATTCCACCGCAGCAACTACCACCCTCACGGCAACTACAACTGGTCCCACTACTACTTCAACATCTTCTACTACCCCTTCTGCAACCACTACTTCTTCCACTACTACCCAAAAAACAACGTCTGACCCTGCAGCTATCCCCACAACAACTGCATTTGCTTCGGATACTCCCCTCACGACAACTACAACAACCGACCTTGCAACTGCACCCACAACAATTACAATTTCTTCCATTACTACACCCACAACAGCTATAAGTTCCCTCACTACTAGCCCCACAACAACTACAACTTCTTCCGTTACTACACTGATTACTACACCCACAACAGCTACAAGTTCCTTCACTAATAACCCCACACCAACTTCAACTTCTTACATTACTACACCCACAACAGCTACAATTAGTTCCCGCACTACTAACCCCACACCAACTACAACTCCATCCATGATTACCCCCACCATGCCCACAACAACAACTTCAAGTTCTTCCACTACCAACCCTACACCACCTACGACTTCTTCCACTTCTAACCCACCATCATCTACAACTTCGTCCGTTACTACCCCCACAACAACTACAATTTCCTTCACTACAACCCCCACAACAACTACAATTTCCGTCACTACAACCCCCACAACTGTTACAACTGACTCCACTACTATCCCAACTGCAACTAATACTACTTTTACCCCCACAGCGACCACAACTACTTCTACTACTGTACTACCCCAAAACAACCACAGGAACTACTTATAATCCCATTACAACAAGTGGTATGCCATTTCATTATATATGCCTATATTGTTTTCATTTAGCCCTATGGATTGCTTTGGTTGTTAGCCAAACGAAAGTTTATTTCATATGCATTTCATAGAGTCACTGTGGCATCGTAGGTGTGAATTACATAATTTGTGTATTGTCGTTTGTATGGTTAAGATATGTGTCAAAAATGATATATTTTTTTTATTTCAGCGTTCCGGAATCATTTCTTGTTTAGCCATTTTGAAAAATATGTATAATGTATTTAACAAGTCTATTCGCTCTTATAATGTACCCCTAGCTCATTTGCATGTATATGCATGGTCTAGAATTTAATAAACTTTTCTATTTACCACTATCATCACAGCACCTACTACTTCCCCCACTACTACCACTTCTTCCACCCAGGCAGGTTATACAACTACTACCACTACTACCCCCATAGCAGCTCCAACTACTTCCACTACTACCCCTACATCAGCTCCAACTACTACCACTACTACCCCCACAGCTCCAACTACTACCACTACTACCCCCACAGCAGCTCCAACTACTACCACTACTACCCCCACAGCTCCAACTACTACCACTACTACCCCCACAGCAGCTCCAACTACTTCCACTACTACCCCCACAGCAGCTCCAACTACTACGACTACTAACCCCACAGCAGCTCCAACTACTTCCACTACTAACCCCACAGCAGCTCCAACTACTACCACTACTAACCCCACAGCAGCTCCAACTACTACCACTACTAACCCCACAGCAGCTCCAACTACTACCACTACTACCCCCACAGCAGCTCCAACTACTACCACTACTACCCCCACAGCAGCTCCAACTACTACCACTACTACCCCTACATCAGCTCCAACTACTACTACTACTACCCCCACATCAGCTCCAACTACTACCACTACTACCCCTACATCAGCTCCAACTACTACCCCCACATCAGCTCCAACTACTATCTCTACTACCCCCACAGCAGCTCCAACTACTACCACTACTACCCCCACAGCAGCTCCAACTACTACCCCCACATCAGCACCAACTACTATCTCTACTTCCCCCAGCGTAGCTCCAACTACTACTTCCACTGCTTCCCCTACTGCAGCTCCAACTACTACCACTACTACCCCCACAGCAGCTGCAACTACTACTACTACTACCCCCACAGCAGCTCAAACTACTACCACTACTACCCCCATAGTTCCAACTACTACCACTACTAACCCCACAGCAGCTGCAACTACTACGACTACTTCCCCCACAGCAGCTCCAACTACTACGACTACTTCCCCCATAGCAGCTCCAACTACTACCACTACTAACCCCACATCAGCTCCAACTACTACCCCTACTACCCCCACAGTAGCTCCAACTACTACCACTACTACCCACACAGCTCCAACTACTACCACTACTAACCCCACAGCAGCTCCAACTACTACCACTACTACCCCCACAGCAGCTCCAACTATTACCACTACTACCCCTACAGCAGCTCCAACTACTACCACTACTACCCCCACAACAGCTCCAACTACTACCACTACTACCCCCACAGCTCCAACTACTACCACTACTACCCCCACAGCAGCTCCAACTACTACCACTACTACCCTCACAGCAGCTCCAACTACTACCACTACTACCCCCACAGCAGCTCCAACTACTACCACTACAAACCCCACAGCAGCTCCAACTACTACCACTACTAACCCCACAGCAGCTCCAACTACTACCCCTACAGCAGCTCCAACTACTACTACCCCCACAGCAGCTCCAACTACTACGACTACTACCACTACTATTCCTACTGCATCTACAACTTCTCACACTACTACCCCTACTGGAACTACAATTACTTCCACTTCTTACCCCACACCAACAACTTATTCCACTAGTATCACAAGTGGTATGCTAATGCTATTCCATTATATACTTTTTTCATTTAAGATCTATGGATCGCTTTGGTCAATAGCCAAACGAAAGTTGATTTCATATGCATTTCATTGAGTCACTTTTGCATCGTAGGTTTGTATAACCTACTTTGTGTATTGTCGTTTGTATGGTTAAGATATGTGTAAAACATGTATTTATTACAGCGTTCCAGAATCATTTCTTGTTAAGCCTTTTTGAAAATATACATTATGTATTTAACAAGTCTATTCGCCTTTAAAATTTAGTCCCAACACATCTGCATGTATTTGCATGTTATAGGATTAAAGAAATGTTTATATCATCTGACTTAGTAAAATACGCAACAGTGATTGGCTAAACACGGTCACGTGATTGGCATGTCATTTTTGTATGTCACACGGCCAGAGAGGTATGTCACCCGCATGGCGCGCGCTGCAAAAGAGATTGTATTATGACGTCACAATGAGAACCAAAGTGTTCTTGACTGATTTCAGTTTCAATGCATGAATGTGTATATTATAGCCACCGGATTTAGCCAGATGATATAACAGTTGTTAACTTTGTCGTCGGGAAAATCATGGAATGTTCCAATCCTCTGGATTTAAAATGCTATTTCGTGAAGAAAATAAGTCCCTCGACTACGTCTCGTCCCTCAATTGCATTTAAAATCCCTCGGATGGAACATTCCGTGATGTTCCCTCCACCACCAGTTAACAACTGTATAATATTTTACTACTACTCCCACAGCAGCTCCAACTACTTCTACTACTACCCCCACAGCAGCTCCAACTACTCCCACTACTACCCCCGCAGCAGCTCCAACTACTACTACCCCTACATCAGCTCCAACTACTTCCACTACTACCCCCACAGCAGCTCCAACTACTTCCACTACTACCCCCACATCAGCTCCAACTACTACTACCCCTACATCAGCTCCAACTACTTCCACTACTACCCCCACAGCAGCTCCAACTACTTCCACTACTGCCCCCACAGCAGCTCCAACTACTTCCACTACTACCCCCACAGCAGCTCCAACTACTTCCACTACTACCCCCACAGCAGCTCCAACTACTTCCACTACTGCCCCCACAACAGCTCCAACTACTTCCACTACTACCCCCACAGCGGCTCCAACTACTTCCACTACTACCCCAACATCAGCTCCAACTACTTCCACTACTACCCCCACAGCAGCTCCAACTACTTCCACTACTACCCCCACTACTACCCCCACAGCAGCTCCAACTACTTCCACTACTACCCCCACAGCAGCTCCAACTACTTCCACTACTACCCCCACAGCGGCTCCAACTACTTCCACTACTACCCCCACAGCAGCTCCAACTACTTCCACTACTACCCCCACAGGAGCTACAACTACTCCCACTACTACCCCCACAACAACGACTTCTCCCACTTCTACCCCCACAACAACTTCAACAACTACTACTACCCCTGCTTCTATTAGTGGTATGGCAGTCAATCTAATTTATAGCCAAATAAAGTCTTACATTTAAATCGCTATATCAAATTGTCTATCATGATTTTTGTAATTATGTATGATCAACTGACCTGTTTACGTGCAAATTTGTGTGCATTTGTTGAGTGTTCTTGTATAATATGTAAGTAATCAACAGCCTTGCCCCTCTTTCATTCAATTAATGGTTTTATTTATATGGTTAAAATATGTGTTCACACGTGTATTTTGTTTACTTGTTCAAGCGTTACCGAAATCATTTGTAACTATGATTACTCGATTGTATGATGTACATCTAACACATTCGTATATATTGCATGTTAAATAAACTAATAAACGTTTCAATTTACCACAACCCTCACAGCACCTACGACTTCCCCGACTACTCCCACCTCTTCCACACAGACAGTTCATACAACTGCGTCCACCCCTTCCCCATCAGCACCTACAACTGCCTCTTCTACTACCCCCACGACAACTACAACCGACCCCACTACTACCAATACGGCGACTGCGACTGACTCCACTACGAGTCCTACTACTACAACTGACGCCACAACTATCCAAACAACTACTACCACAACAACTTCAACTGACTCCACTACTACCCCAACAACTACAACTGACTCCACTACTATCCCAACAACTACAACTGACTCCACTAATACCCCAACGACTACAAGTGAGTCCACTACTACCACAACAACAGCGACTAATAACCCTATGTCAACTACAACTGACTCCACTACTACCCCAACAACTACAACTGACTCCACTAATACCACAACGACTACAAGTGAGTCCACTACTACCACAACAACAGCGACTAATAACCCTATGTCAACTACAACTGACTCCACTACTACCACAACAACTGCAACCGACTCCACTACTACTCCCACAGCAATTACAACTGATTCCACAACTACCTCATCAGAAAATACAACTAACTCCGAAACTAACCCCGCATCAACAACTGACTCCATTACTACCACCTCAGGAAATACAACTGGCACTACAACTACCCCCTCAGATAATTCAACCGACTCCACAACTGCCCCTACTACCCCCTCTACTTCCTCTTCACCCCCTACTACCTCCCCGACAACGACTATGCAATCTACTACGACGCAAGTTGGTAAATATGGTATTCTCAATTGATTAACGAGAAATAAGTATACGAGGAAAGTTCATCTGTGTTCTCAAATTGTTTTTAAAATGTTTGTGTAGCTAACGATGCCTGTTGTGGATCTACTTTCGCGACAAGTGCCAACACACTTATTAACCGGTTCCTTACAAGATTTTTCAATCCCCATAGGTGATTATGGGCCCACCAGGTTCCCGCAGGTAATGGGTTAAGATTGTATGTAATCTCTTTCAAAACTTTCAATCTAGATTATGTTTTCCCTGGTACTAAGAGGAGAGTAAATCCTGCCATTTGTATAGTCGTATATTTCCTCCAGCTAGAGTATTGAAAATATCTAATGTTTTGTTTACTCTGCCATTTGCTTTCATCGCTCATCATAGGATATACTGCTTTCAACATGCAGTGCGCATGCGTAATGACGTGGCAGTGGGTTCACCTAAATAATGCTTGAATAGGTCTTCCTGTTGAAATTCCATTTGTTACATTTTTACTTCAATTTCGTCTATTGCTGACCATTTACCCCAAAAAGCCATTAAATTTAGTCGTTCGTCACGTATTTTCGTCGATTATTAATTCAAATTCGTCGGTCTCAGTTGCCGAACATATATATGTGACTGACGGATTTGAATAGTACTGGACAATGATGTGTGACAAATTACTAAATTGAATGGACTGTTTGTGAATTTGGTCAACAATAAACGAAAGTGAAGTTGAAAATTGCACATTATTTGCTTCTCGGGACGAAATTGAAGTACACATTTATTAAATTGAATTATAAAATGTAACAATGGACGAGAAAACATATATAAACCGCTGCTGTTGCGTCCGCTGCAACCGTTACGCAAGTTGCCTTTCTCGGGTCCGTTAAAACCTCATCTTGATGTGGACCTGTATTAGAAACATGGCAGCCTCCTGCAGTGGCGTACCCAGGATTTTTTAAAGGGGAGGGGGTGATTTTGTCAGAACATTTTCTGTCAGCGGGGGTGGGGGGGGGGGGGGGGGGTAGTCGTAGAACAATTTTCGAGACATTTTCAAGAACGAGTCCACGTCGGGTCCAAAATTTTCGAGGCCGAGTCCAAGATCATTGGTTGAGAATTCAGTGAGCGGGGGGGGGGGGGGGGGGGGGGGGGTCGTAGAAAATGTTCGAAGCCGAGACCGGGAAGGGGGGGGGGGACACCCCCAAACACCCTGGGTACGCCTATGACCTCCTGTGAGTCCAGTGGTTAGTGATCGCGGGGATCACTGAGTGGTATACAATGTCGTTTATTTCCCTTACTAGCGATACCTAAGTATATAAAGGTTTAAATTAAAATAATGTTCAGAATATCTGTTTGTGATTTACAGGGGCTGTTTTTGCCGAGCTAGAATTGGGAAGGTGGTGGGGGTAATATAACAGCTGATGCCTCCAGTATATTGTTGTTTCACAACTAATTTATCTTCTTTTTACAATTTCTCATCCTATAGATATCAATGAGTGTGAAAGCAATCTACATAACTGCACTCAGGTCTGCACCAATGCAGAGCCAGGCTATACATGTTACTGTAACGCCGGGTTTGAACTGAATAATGATAACCGGACCTGTGACGGTAAATACGCTATTTATATTTCAACATTCCTCCCTTTGATTTAATATATGATAGTATAAGTTTGTTTTGATACTTATAGCGCCGTATCAGATCTAGCTGGGAAATAAGAGTAAATCTGGTGTATATTACATAAAGTTTTTGGGGTGCCATTCCGGGTTTAACCTGAATACCATGAACCGGATACTAAAAACATTACAATTATTTCTCTGTTGGTATTTATATAATAGTTCTTGAGGCGTATATAGCATATAATTATTACAATCGTAGCTGCTCTTTTATCTGCGCTACACAATAATGTAGTAAAAACAGAAACTATAACACAACATTACAATTACAGCAAACCATTATTCTACAAAAATAATCCACAGAACTATATAATATATATGCATATTTGTTATACTAAAAGCTCCATTCTTGATAGTGCAGTATCAGAAAATATAGGTAACTGGAATAAATAAAGTTGTTTCACATTCAGTTTAAAGGGATAGTTGAGTTTTGGTATAGAGGGCGCTACATACATTTTTTTTTGCGAGATAATGAAAAACTGAGTGTCAAATTCGAAAGAACATACAATTTTAATGACAGAATAAACTTTATGTGATCTAAATCGGTTCAGAAATGGCTGAAATATCCATAAACATAACCATTTGTAATAAATGTGGGGCCCCACAAATATTCAACAAATTCGAACCAGCCGTAAAATTTATCGCACACATATCAATATCAACTTCAATCTTCTGTTGCAGATATGTTATGCTATGTTACAGTTAGATAACTGTGATGGCACTGCCAATCTCGACTTATATCCACATAAACAAATACTAGTTTCAAGTACAAAATATAAATTAAATGAATTAAAAAAGAAATAAAACAAAATTGGAATAGAGAATAATCAAGTAGCATTTGTTTTTATTCTATCACGCTAACATAATTAATTTCCTCTTCTTGACAGACATAAATGAATGCGACCTGGAGGACACCTGCGATCCTAACGCAGACTGTAACAACACGGAAGGCAGTTTCACCTGTATGTGCGGCGATGGATACTCGGGTAATGAAACAACTTGCGCAGGTAAGTACATTCAGAGGCGTAATACATGTAATTATGATAAGTATTACAATTTAACACTTTTGATCACAATACTAAATATGTTTATACCTCGGAAATTATCGGCTGTCATTAATCTGTAGCCTTCTTAAAGGGTACCATCACCCCCAAATAATATTCTTATAAATGAAAGGTAATATCTTTAGTAGTCCATTCCATCAACAAGTTCACACAAATATGTTTCCGGGAAGAAAACAAAATATAATTGGAAAACGCATCATTCTAAAGCACGCGTCCACGAGTCTGCCTGCATGTACGAGATTACTTTGTCCAGAGCGAACGAATCGTCCAGGATTCTATTATGGGCTTTTCGCAAGCGCAACGCGGCCGTACAAACTACGTGTCGTGTGCAAAAATCACCAATTTCCTGTAGTATCAGCGATCCCTCCGTTCCTGAACTGTTATCACCGACCGTCTTTGGTCAATAGACCGCTTCTGTAATGTATGCAAATAATATGCGTATGACGTAAGACTCTCCGTTGGCAAGCTTAAAAATAGTAACTAGGTCCGGCAAGCTAAGATTGCCGGAGCTTGCCGGACATAGTTACTATTGTTAAGCTTGCCAACGGGGAGTCTGACTTCCTACGCATAATATTTGCATACATTACAGAAGCGGTCTAAATTGTGCGGCCGCGCTGAGAGACCGCTCGATCCGGCAAACAGCCAATCAGCAGCGCTCGCTGCTCGTAGCGAGGTCAAACGTCGCTCGCAACGTGTGTGGAGTGTAGTGTGTAGTGTGCATGTGTAGTGTGCTGCCCAGCTGTTCAACCATCCGAGTCTACGGCCGCGTTGATCAAATAAGCGAAACGGCTTGTAAAACAGAGTTGTTTTAGCGCGGAGGTTTTTCGCTGTGCTACGCGGCGGCTCTCACCGACGCAGGAACGATCTATTGGTACGTCGGCCGCGCTAAAACAACTCTGTACATTATCAAATTAATACTAGTTTCAAATACAAAATTTCAATTAAATGAATTCAAAAAGAAATAAAACAAAATTGGAATAGAGAATAATCAAGTAGCGTTTGTTTTTATTCTATCACGCTAACATAATTAAATTCCTCTTCTTGACAGACATAAATGAATGCTACCTGGAGGACACCTGTGATCCTAACGCAGACTGTGCCAACACGAATGGCAGTTTCACCTGTACATGCCGCGATGGTTACATGGGTAACGGAACAACTTGCGCAGGTAAGTACATTCAGAGGCGTAATACATGTAATTATGATAAGTATTACAATTTTACACTTTTGATCACAATACTAAATATGTTTATACCTCGGAAATTATCGGCTGTCATTAATCTGTAGCCTTCTTAAAGGGTACCATCACCCCCAAATAATATTCTTATAAATGAAAGGTAACATCTTTAGTAGTCCATTCCATCATCAAGTTCACACAAATATGTTTCCGGGAAGAAAACAAAATATAATTGGAAAACGCATCATTCTAAAGGACGCGTCCACGAGTCTGCATGTACGAGACTACTTTGTCCAGAGCGAACGAATCGTCCAGGATTCTATTGTCTCCAAACGTACGCGTGAATAGCACTGGCGCACTCGCAAATGTTTGGCCCCTACAGAACCAGGAAATAATAGTGGTTCCGTAAGTGGTGGTAATTAATTGCTATATTTATGAATTACACAACCCTTTGCGAAATGTTGGGTATCTATTTGATATCACAAAACGGTACCAAAACATATAATTATGTGTTGTTCTTTGCCAGGTGGTCCCCTTTAATCGTTGGAATACCAAAACAGATGAGCTTTCGTTCTAATAATAGATTGCATTTTAATAGTGCTTGATATTCTAAGCGCCGTTACTGTAATTTTGAATCGAATTGAATTTTAATTAGAAAAGCTTTAATACAAAACATTACAATTCTAATAAACAAAGTGAATGTTCCCCTTATACAGAAAATGACGTAACTTTGAATGAGCAAACCATTCGCTTTTCTTTCCATTTTGTTTAGAGTGGGGGGGGGGGGGGGGGGTCTTTCTAAGTTAGTTTTAGAGAAATCCACTCCCATGTTATGGATTTGTTTTTTAATTTGCTTGGTAATACTAAAAATACAAATAAACAGTTCCTTTAATAGCACATATCACACAAACATATCTAGGTGAATACAGGGTGACCCCCCCCCCCCCCCCCCCAAAAAAAAAAAAAAAAAAAAAAAAACGTAACGGGATACTTCCCATAACAAAGAAGCAGAATGACTAGTCACAGGAAAAATAATCTATTCACAAAGAGAAATGATTCCAAGAACATACATTTGGGTTGAGTAGTTTCTCTTCTAGGGGGTCTTTAGTGATACCATGTCAGATTCCAATTTGTGTCTATTTCTACAAAGTCGGTGCCTGAAAAAAAGTTCCATACATGCTCGTCATAGCATCAAGCTTTTCAAATCCCTACCGTGGGAGGGGGTACACCCCCCTCCCACACCCTCCCCCCGCTCAGTCACTTCGCTCCCTGTGTTGGGGTGCATATTTATTAGTGTGTCAATTATTTGTTTTCTTCGTGAACATATATTTAAAATTTCTGGTCGATCAAATCATAACAAGCTTTCCCAGATACAGTCAATGTTAAGCCCGAATTTCCTATCTAGGTAAGCACCAGATTGCACAATTTCAAGTCCAAAAATGCAAAATCTCCCTACCGTGGGAGGGGGTACACCCCCCTCCCACACCCTCCCCCCGCTCAGTCACTTCGCTCCCTGTGTTGGGGTGCATATTTATTAGTGTGTCAATTATTTGTTTTCTTCGTGAACATATATTTAACATTTCTGGTCGATCAAATCATAACAAGCTTTCCCAGATACAGTCAATGTTAAGCCCGAATTTCCTATCTAGGTAAGCACCAGATTGCAAAATTTCAAGTCCAAAAATGCAAATGCTCCCTACCGTTGGACACCCCCCTCCCACACCCTCCCCCCGCTCAGTCACTTCGCTCCCTCGGGCTTGGTCGCTTCGCTCCTTGCAATGTCTCACTCTCACATCTGGCTCAAAAATCGTGAGCCCCCCATAGGTTTTGCCCCTCCAAATCCAAAACTGCTTCCGGCTCGCCTGGTCACGACCATCTTAACATCTAACCCCCCCCCCCCCCCCCCCCCACTGAGAGGACTTTCAAGCAATTGTCTTGGTCTCGAAATATTTCGGCAGGTGGTCTCGGCCGCGAACAAATTGGTCTTGGTCCGGTGAACGGCAAATCATCCCCCAGGTGTAAGAACCTGTTTACCCCACTGTGTACTACTACTTATAGTATTAATATAGTACTACTACTAATATTTGTATTATATCAAGAAAATACCAATGATAATAGTTTCAATTATTAATACACAACTATTAATACATAATTGATGAATATAACATTATTTTAATTAACCCGTTGGTCACGGGAACCGTGTGGGCTATGTACAAAATCTATGGGTTCGTTAATCTATAATCTCGAAGGGAACGGGTTCAAATCTCTATGCACTAGAAGCATTATTAAAGTTGTCTTTAAATATCTGTGCAGCCCTATTTAAGTGCATGCAAACATTTCAAGGAATGCATTCCTGCCAAGTACAATTACCTATCGGATGAGGTCACCCATGAAAGTCTAGGAAAATACTCTATGAACTTTATATTGAAATTATACCATTTAACAAAAAGATCAATATAATATCTGTCATCAATCGGTTTAAAGTCGGTATAAAGAAACCAAATGTCAATCTTTATCACAATCTTAATATCGTTGTAATTTTGCATTGTTATGTGACTTTTGTGAAATGTAATTTTATGAGCTATTATTATTATTTTCTGCCCCTTATCTCAGATATCAACGAGTGTCAGAGTAGCCCATGTCACGCTGATGCCGACTGCACGAACATCGATGGCAGTTATAACTGTTCCTGTCGCACTGGCTACTCAGGGAATGGTACTCAATGTGAAAGTAAGTTGAAGCACACATTTAACCCATCAAGACTATGTTTTCTCCATAGACCCAAGCCCGAGTATTTTCAGGACCACTCCTAAATGGGTTAACATGTGCTCTATTTTGAAGATGGTAACTAAAATGTAATGTTTGCAGATCAATGACAGAAGGCAAATTATTTTAAAGATTTGGTTTAAATCCCCTCTTTGTTACATTCAGTGTTATTTTAATATATAAAGATGGTTTACATAATCCGTGTCATGCTGATGCCAACCGCACAAACAACGCTGGAATTTATTCTTTGCCTGTCGTACTGGCTCCCGTCCTCGGGGTATGGAACACAATGTGAAAGTAAGTTTGTAAACATGATATCAAAAGATGTTACTTTTTGCAGATGCTGATGATAGGTACAGCCCGTATGATATCTATATGACCAGTGGCTTAGCTAAGCGTTTCAATTCAGATGGTGGGGGGTTCATACATAGTTATTGATACCTAATAAATCATGTGTTGATGCTTCTGCATATAACCCTGTGAGTTATGTTATTCATCTCTTGCTATCAATGAATTTCACATCAGACACTCCTGCTTCAGTCATTCCAAGTTTCCCCCAGCGACCTGTTGGATCGTTACGAAATGCTAACTACCATGGTTACAGATAATCTGTGTTGATATTGACACCACTTGACCTATACGCATTCTAATTGTATCTATCTTTCTACAGATATCAATGAATGCATAACATTGACGCCATGTGATCCTAATGCGATCTGTACGGACAATACTGGATCGTATAGCTGCGCCTGCAACGCCAACTACCGGGGTGATAGATTATGTTTGTTGATATTGACACCACTTGTACTAGCATTATAATTGTATCTATGTTTCTACAGATATCGATGAATGCACTGAATCCACTCCATGTCATTCTAACGCAACCTGTGCGGACAATATTGGATCATATAGCTGCGCCTGCAACGCCAACTACCGGGGTGATGGGAGGAGTTGTACAGATATTGACGAGTGCGCTGAGAATATCGCCACGTGTGCCAGCCAGGCGACCTGCACCAACACAGATGGAGGATACACCTGTCAGTGTAATGCTGGTTACCAGGGCGACGGGACGACATGTACAGGTAATGTCCCAAAATCTCATCAGATTACTACATTGAACCATATATTGTCTAAGAGCGGTTTCAGAGCCTTTTCACATAGGCGAAAATGCGTGTTTCA
Organism: Echinarachnius parma; assembly: GCA_037951105.1. Taxonomy (NCBI): domain Eukaryota; kingdom Metazoa; phylum Echinodermata; class Echinoidea; order Clypeasteroida; family Echinarachniidae; genus Echinarachnius; species Echinarachnius parma. The sequence goes on along the minus strand of JBAMJV010004119.1, from coordinate 40,411 downwards.
ATCATGATTCTAGTTATTTTTCACTCCAATCACGGTATTTTTGACAGTGTGAACACTATTTGGAATCACGAATCGCGAAACTGTAATCGTGGTCTGGAGGTGTTTTCAAATCATGATTCACTCAAATCACAGTACGAATCGGTAGTGTGAATGGCTTGACCTCTAAAACATGATTTGGGAGGCGGAGCTTACGAGACCTTACATGCACATCCACCAATCAACCGTGCATTCTCCGCTTCGAATGCAGTAGTTCTCCTTGTTTGATTGACAGATACGTTCTTAAAACTGTTTGCGCGAAGTCTTTTTCGTAGTGTGAAAGCAATGCAACAGAATCACCGTGATTGTAAACATAACTTCATGATTACAATTACCAGTATGAAAACGCGCTCAAACAATTCTCGTTTACAAGCAGTTATTTCGCTAATTCGGTGAACGCGGACGTGCGTACGTAGACTGCATGACGTCACCACTCCTTGTCACAGGCAATGCATATACAATGCCTGGCTGGGCAGGCTGGCTTGTATTGTTGACACGTCAAAATATGCAAATATGCAGTCTATGTGCGCACGAGGGGCCAACAACTGCCACGAGTCTCCGAGTCGCGTCGTCGACCGAGTAACAAAATGGCTTTTTAATCATATTTCAACAATTATACGAATTTAAACTTCTATTAAAACATTTCAATTTTATACTTAGCTTGTTATAAGTCTAGTTAAGAAAAAAAACTTAGCGAAAAGCTCTTGAAATTCGTCGAATTCGAATCCATGTTTCAGCTGGCAGTACACTACACGTGCGAGCGATTGTGATGAATGTTTACCTCGTTACAAGCGCATTCTGACCAAAGCCCGTCGCTGATTTCAACCCAAGAACAGTGTGCCCGCTGTTACTATAGGAAGTTCTCAATTTTGCACACGAACCGCAGGTTCTCCGTCCGCGTTGAGCTTGCTAAAAAACAGCATATTATAATTTGCACTCCCGCCTCCCCCCACTACTACCCTGGCACCAACTACTACCGTGCCAGCTGGTTAGTATATAAATCTGATAACTTTTATACCAGTCAATATAGAATTTACTTGCTTATTATGTTAAAGAGGTAGGCCAGTTTTGGTATAGAGGGCGCTGCACAAATTTGTTTGTTTGTGAGATAATGAAAAACGGAGGGTCAAATTTGAAAGAACTTTTTAATGAATAAAAAGACAGAATTAACCTTTGTTGATTAAAATCGGTTCCGAAACGGCTGAAATATCGATAAATATATCTGATCGTAATAAATCTGGGGCCCAGATTTATTCGATAATTAAAACAAAATAATAAAAAATGCTTACACTTTTTAAAACATTTTGTTTGTTGAAAGTTGTTAATTTCTCTATTATTTTAATCATTATTTCAGCAAAGAATGACATGTATAATATTGTATGAAAAATGGTTGAAACCAATGCTTTTTAGAGAGCACCCTTTTGTGTTTTAATGACTTTTTTTGAGTGAACACAGGCCTTTTACTTAGTCGTTTGTAATTTTCTATACCTTTCGAGCATGGTGGAGTTATAACTATTGGTTTGTAATGTTATTGTGCAGGTTTTGGTTACCAAAGCTCAACCTTACCAAAACGGTACTACCCCTTTAATTTTCATTTCTGTCTATTCAATTCACGAAAAACCTCTACTAGTGCAACCAGTTTGTCAAACGTATGTTTGGCAAACCGTCCAAATTTCACCTACACTACTATTGCGTCGTTTTTGACTATCGTACTTGAATCGTGTACAATTCCATCGTGACGTTGGTTCGAAATATTTGATTTCTCTAATTATCATTATTACGAAGATGCAAATAATCCTGCAAACGCACTTCCCATAACTATAGAGTGGTGAAGTGTGACGTCATCAAAAATCTATTTTTAGAATTTTAAAATTTGAACTTCATTTTCCGAAAGAGCATACAAATAATGTCCAAATACCGAAAATCATTGGCTGAGATATGCCCATCTGAATGATTTTTCCCCCAAAAGGCAATCAGTGTTTTAGTGCTCTGGTTCATAGATGTATTAACTAGAGCACTATAATACTGATTGCCCATTGAAGTAAAAATTCATTCGGATGGGCATATCTCAGGCAATAATTAACATATTCAATCGATTTTCGGTATTTGGACATTATTTTGTAAGTTCTTTCGGAAAATGAAGTTCAAATTTGAAAATTCTAAAAAATAGATTGTTATGACGTCGTAGCTTCTGTACTATTATGATACACCACAATAAACCGCTTCGGTAATGTATGCACATAATATGCGTATGACGTCAGACTCCCCGTTAGTAACTAGGTCCGGCAAGCTCCGGCAAACTTAGCTTGCCGGACCTAGTTACTATTGTTAAGCTTGCTAACGGGGAGTCTTACGTCATACGCCTATTATTTTAATACATTACAGAAGCGGTCTATTCAGCTCTCACAGTCCTTGTCTCGCCCAGTACAAGATTCTCGGACGGCAAACCCCTATGCATTTGTACTGCTACTGGGACAAGGCGACGCGGTAGCGCATGCGTATGCCCGGCTTTAACCATGACGTCATCGTGTTCTTTTCCGCATAGTTTATTTACGATCGAAAATCCGCTTAAAAACTTACTTAAAGGGATCTAGTAACTTTGTTGACATGTGCAAAAAGCGAAGAGTGGTTGATACAATGTATGTTGTTGTTATCTGATATGTCCACAGGGTGTTTTGTGAAAATTTCAAGTTAAATGGACTTTATATGGCCGAGTAATGAGCAAAAATGCAAAGTGACATTCGCTAACTCATTGTACTCACTTTGTACACGGTTCTGCCGATCCATTTGATAATTTGACATCTGAATACTTCAATCGTAAATATCTTTTTAACGAAATGGTAATTTGAATAACCGAAACCTGTCCCATGCTTTTTTGTTAATAAGAATACAACAAGGTATGAGGGAACTGCTAGAATTTCAATTGGATTTTGAGGATTTTGAAAATGTTACTAAGTCCCTTCAATGTAGACTCTTTCAATATTATTTTAACTGAATTTATGTTTTTAATCATATTACACAGTTAGCAACGTATGCCTGACCAACAACCCGTGTAACACAGCAACTCGTGCCTCGTGCGTCAATCCAATTGGGTCTTGTCGATGCCCTTCGCAGTACACACTGAATGCAGATGGAATTAGCTGCAGTCGTAAGTTTTCTCTTATGATACTATACTACTACTTCTCCTCCTCCTCCTACTACTACTACTACTACTACTACTACTACTACTACTACTACTACTACTACTACTACTTCTACTACTACTACTACTACTACTACTACTACTACTACTACTACTACTACTACTACTTCTACTACTACTACTACTACTACTACTACTACTACTACTACTACTTCTACTACTACTACTACTACTACTACTACTACTACTACTACTACTTCTACTACTACTTCTACTACTACTACTACTACTACTACTACTACTACTACTACTACTACTAATACTACTACTACTACTACTACTTCTACTACTACTACTACTACTACTACTACTACTACTACTACTACTACTATTACTATTACTATTATTATTACTACTACTACTAATACTACTACTACTACTACTACTACTACTACTACTACTACTACTACTACTACTATACAACTAACGAATGGGCTTCTTGTGATAGTCAAATCTATTACCGAGGTGGGCTCAAAATGATTATTACCCGAAGCGTAGCTGAGGGTAATAGTCATTTTGAGCCCACCGAGGTAATAGATTGCCTATCACAATCAAGCACATTCGTTAGTTGTTTTATATCACTCATCAATATCACGGATTGTGTTCATCTTATAGCAAAATAAGTGAAATCTCTTTAATATTTCATAAAATTGCTTGTTAATTTTGATCTAAAAATCAATCGACATTGATGAAGCCAGTATCCATGGAGCATCTAATACGCTTAAAGTCATTGTTATTTTGCGCATACAATCACAAAAACGCAAAACTGAGTGCGCACCAACGCGCTCACAGTTGCGCACATACGCGATGAATGCGTGCTAGCGCTCCCACGGATGTGCTTATTGGCTGTCTTGGCGTTCTTCTTCAAAGGGTGTTAGTTTTTTATTAACAAGAGCAATCACGTGACTAGAACGTGTGCGCCATAGAGTACTGCACAAATTTGGTCGCGTGTGCATTTTGCTAAAACACATGATCTATGGGACGAGCGCGTAACGAACTTTTAGTGTTAGTTTTTTGCTAACAAGCCCGGTCACGTGATTGCGCGGGGACTGCGCGTGTTGTCCAAAACTATCATTTGTCAAATGCAATGGTTACTACTACTACTACTACTACTACTACTACTACTACTACTACTAATACTACTTCTACTACTACTTTACTACTACTACTACTACTACTACCAATACTACTACTACTACCAATACTACTACTACTACTACTACTACTGCTACTACTACTACTTTTACTACTACTACTACTACTACTACTACTACTACTACTAATACTACTAATACTACTACTACAACCACTACAACTATTACTACCAATACTAATACTACTGCTACTACTACTAAAAATAATAATTATATTGAGAATATTAATTTCGCTTTTTCGAATTTCACTTTATATATATACGATAGACGTGTTCTGATTTTTAATTATCGACCGGAGAGTTATAAATGTGTACAAAGTCAGTGCAATGAATTAGCATGGAACGTATCTTTGCATTTTCGCTTATAACTTTGCCATATACAGTAGCATTCATTTAACCTGAAAAAAAATACTTAGTGGACATATCAGATCACAAAAAACAACAACATTTTATCAACCATTCATCACTTTTTGCACATATCAACAATGTCAAGTAGATCCCTTTCAAATTTCCTTACATTGAGATCGAAGCCTACATACGTACCCGCTAGAGATTTGCAGACATGAATTATTACGCAACTCATGTGAAATCGCTTTAACCCATTCCCGTCGAGATTCTGAAATCTCTATAGACATTGTATATAACCCACCAGGTTCCCATTAGACATGAGGTAACATGGATAAATCGATATGCAGTATAACTTCCGGTATATAACTAAGCGAGTTGTGTCAAAGTTCAGGTACGCCTTTTGATACTTCCTGAATCTAGTACCCGCGGAGACTTGTAATTGTGCGTTCATTTCGATTGTATTAAAACCGGGTTGATTAAATTCGCGTTAGTATTCCTTTATATACATGAAGTGCTTCTCTCTAAGTTTAACTGTTAAATGTTACCAATTCACTCCCCCAGGGTCCTGCACGTGGCGCACCAACTCACTGTCGCCATATCGGGTGAGATGCAATGGCGTCAGCAGTTTTGCACACGGCTCTCTTCTGACCGAGACCTGCACATGTCCAAGTGGCCACCGCTTCCGGAACGAAGTACGATGCAGTAACGGTAACCTGGTGATCAACGAAACCGGTGTGGCAGTCCCGCGAGGTCCCAGTTGCGACGGTTAGTATCTTATTAATAATATATAATAATTTTACCATTCACCTTTTAGCTTTCCGAATGAAAACTAAATGAGCAACGACAAGGTTCCTTAGTTTGGGTTATTTTGGTAATCATCTATTGATTAAATGCTAAGTTATCCCTAAACATTGGCATCAAATGGGATATCTTCTTTTGTACTGAGCTCTGTCATCTAAACAGATTAAGAATGGAACTAAATAAAGTTAGTATTTATTTATAAATAATACAAATCCAACTGCTCTATCATTTAAAACAAATTCGGAATAGAACTAAGGTAATAATTACGTATACATACGTATGCACCCAGAAGATTGCGTTTTCCATCCACACGAATGACCACTTGTGCACCTGTATTAGGAAGGGCCTCCGTCGGAGAAGATAAACACATAGCAGTTGTAACTATCAGTGGTTTGACTGATTAAGGTTAGGGTTAGGGTTAGGGTTAACCCTCCCCGTAGTTACGCCACCAACAGGGATAAAGTGCGCTGTACTATTTTATATTATGTAAGCATTGAGCTGTGGTAGGCTACATCTGACAAGTGCTTCCCTTATGACAGGGTTAGTGGGTACCATATAGTGCATATAACGTCAAGAGCTATCATATGGCAATTGTGTCATAAAATTGTCCTTATAACAAGGATGTTATGCATTACGTGTCGTATTTCATTGGCAGATCTCTTATTAATGTATGATTTGAATCATCTCTCAAACAGATACTAACGAGTGTGGGGCCGAAGATAGACCGTGCCAGCATATCTGCAGGAACACGCGTGGTTCATACTCCTGTTCGTGTTGGCCAGGTTATTATCTCAACTCTGACAGAGACAGTTGTAGAGGTAAGTTTACCAATATAAAAAGAGAAAATAAACACATAATCACACAAACAAAGCAATCAAGCAAATGTACACAGCAATATAAAAACAGCCGAATATAAAAAATTGACAACTTATCATTTAAACTACCAAACAAACACATACAAGCTCACACATAAACATAACCACATACAAAATCAAACAATTAACCAATAAAATAAACACAAGACGAACAGCCGAATAGACCAATGAAACTACTGAAATAACAGATTAACAAACATGAGTAGCTAATTCTTACTTTTTTCGTTTTGAGGGGGTTATGCATTTAACTCTGACCAATGGATATGCAATTGGAAGAATACACAACAACAGACAATTGTACAAGCAAACAATAAACAAATCCACATTGTTCGAGCTGAACTTCCCACCCCCAATAACAACCCCTCTCCCATACAGCAAGGCACCTTTAAGGCACCTTTAAGTGTCAGGTACATATCCATCAGGATGAAACCTTCACCAGCCACTCCAACAACATCTCTCACCATACCAAGGGCAACATCACATGCACCACCACCAATGTTGTATATCTTATCACGTGCAGAGTCTGTGGCATGCAGTACGTAGGCGAAACCAGGAACACCCTCAAGAGACGCTTTTACGGACACAGATCCACCATCCACACCTCCAAACATGACGCCCCAGTCGGCAACCACTTCAACCTACCTAATCACTCCATTTCTGACATGATTCTACAGGGAATAGAATCTCTAGGTAACCGCCCGGACACACTCCGCTCCAGCAGAGAGAAGTATTGGATAAGACGTCTCTGCACCATTCATCCCCGTGGTCTCAACATCCAAGAAGGCAGTGATTAACCTTTGCATCTCCCCTTCATCGTCTGCACCACCATTTGTTTGTTTTCACCCCCCATATCGATACTTTACTTTGTTCCACATACTATTCATATTCTTATTTCCCATTTTATTTTCCCCATATATTCATTTTAGTTTCTTTTGAGATTACATTATATACACTGTCACCATTCATACACATAATCATGTTAGTTTATTAATATGTTATACTTTTGCATTTAATTTCTCTCTATAGGTACACTGTCCATAGACATGGGCTTATTCATATACATCCACATTCTCATCATGCATAGTTCCACCTCTATTTTGATCATATTGTTCCACCCTCATTTGTCTCTCCACCTTCCCTCTGATTACCTACCTATTTAGGCTTCCTTTTGTTCACTATCTCTTTTAAACTCCCTGTCCCATTCATTTGTCTATGTTGCTTCCCTACATATCATCACCTACTGGGTCCTCATCCTTTCCACTCTCTCCTTTGATCTCGCCTATCCTATTCATCTGATCCTGCAACACACTTCACTTCACTTTCTTTGTCCTAATCCTTTCGCTCCCATCCCCTACACTCATAATCCCCTCTATTGTTCCTCCCCTCTCAATGCCCCAGTACACTCCCACACCTCATCAACTGTTTTTTGTTCACATGTCTCTTTCCATTTCTTGATTTATTTCTTTGATCCTCCCTACCTCTATTCTTCTCTAAGCCTTACACTCTCATCACATTTTCTTTGACTGCAGCCACTTAAGGACCCACCCATGCCTGTTTTTACCTGATTGGTCAAGCAGTCCTGACACTCACCCACTCACAGTTGCTTTCATTGTTTTGTGTCTCCGCCTCCTTTCCTCTTTCCAGCCCCCCTTCCATACATGTGTTTATGTTGGTATATATTCTGTGTTTTTTCTGTAGTAACTGTCATTTGTGCCCTGACGAAGATTCTGCTAGGATCGAAAGCTAGGCTGTATACGACTCTCATAAAAAAATCCACATACATTTGTAATTGCTAGGACAAAGAAAACATGTTAATGTACAATACGGACGTCTTAAATGCTCAATATCAGTCATATGTAGCTTTATATTACATCGGTAATGGTTCTAAACAATCTCAATATCTTAAAGGGCAATCGTCCAGCTTCAACACGCTACCAACATCCCAAATTAAAGAACAAGTTGTTTAGGACATTTACCTTTTACACTTGTTTATCGTGTTACATTACTATTTTGGTACTATATTTCGCTCTATGACTGTTTTATTATCATGATTATATGATGTATTGTTTAAAAATCCAATCCTGGACCAAATTAAATGAAATTGAAATTGAAATTGGAAATTTAACTAGGTACTTTTGCCTTTCCCATATTGTTGCGTTTGTGTTGATGAATCATTACACGTGTTTCCTCTTCTTCTCCTGCAGATGTCGACGAATGTACATCTGGTACGCATCGGTGCGATGTGGACGCTTATTGCACAAATTCACCCGGAAGTTATGAGTGCACCTGCAACACTGGTTATGAAGGAAACGGCTTCCGCTGCATTAGTAAGTCAACAAATCGTTTGACATGCACTGTATGTTGTTTATGTTCGCTTGCTAGGAACTAGTCGAGCTTCTCGCCTATTTGTATTCGTTTTATTTCCCCCAACGGGATCTAGCTGTAGAGGTCCGGCGATACCCACACATTGCGCAAAGTATACGAATCGCGCGATGTACAGATTAGTGCGATTCGTATACTTTTCGCGATGTGCGGGTATCGCCGGCCCTCTACGGCTAGATCTAGTTGGGGGAAATAAAACGAATACAAATAGGCGAGAGGCTCGACTAGCTAGGACCGGGCTCGGGCACTCTGGTCTCGGCCGCTCATTTTAATGCCTCATTATGTACATGATGCCAGAAACTTGATTTCTCCACATCAAAACCTGACCCCTAAACCTAAACCTAACCAGTAAATCGTAGTCATAATCCATAACTTTACCCTAATTCTAATCCCACCCCCTGACCCCCCCCCCCTGACCCTAACAGCACCACCATTACTAACGTTTGAGTAATGATATACATATAACAAACAGATAATTAATTATCCCGGGAGGGGGGGGGGGGGGGGGGGTACTCAGATTATAGTCGGACGGGGGTGTGCGGCCGAGACCTCCGAACCCATACCCACATCTAAGGGTCCTTTTGCTGTAAATAGGTACCCATGTCTAAGGATTTTTTTTTGCCGGCGTCGCATGTTCGCTTTGTATATTTCCAGCAAATTTTGTGTTTTCTTTTAGCGAGCTTGAACATTTTTGCAATTTCGCATCGGCAAATCCCAAAATCCCGGATAAAAGAGAGGAAATTAAAAAAAGGGACCTATGTCTAAGGATTTTTTTTTTAATGAAAAGGGGACCCATGTCAGGATCTTTCTTGAAAAAGTCACCCTTCCCAGCGGCACATCCCCGTATACCCAATATACGTGAGTACCCCCCCCCCCCCTCCGGGTAATTATCATTCATAACAAATATGTGTAACTTTATCCAATGCAAAAGAAAGTCACCCTTCCCAGCGGCACATCCCCGTATAGCCAATATACGTTTTGCATTTGCATTATTATGTGTACCGGTATGCATATTCATTTAGACAAATTCATTTGCAATGTGTATAGAAAGAAAGTTTAGCCTGGTGTGTATAGAAAGAAAGTTTAGCCTGGTATGACGTATGCGTGTGCTGGTTTGCATTGTTTCATATGACCGGGGTAATTATAATTGTAAAGCACTTAGAGATGATTATCAATCATATTATGCGCTATATAAATCATTACGTATATTATTATTACGTGTCTTTTCATATAAATACACACCTATAAATTGTGTGTATTAAGGGGTTAATCAGAAGGTGGACGAGGAGTGGCAACATTTGTAAATCACTGTGATCTCGACTCTCGAGTTCAAAACAACGGCCCATATTCATGAAAGCCCGCTAGCTAATTAGTCTATTTTGGATGGCGTGGCTACGAATTAAACACAAGATGTTTTAGTTGATAACTAAATTTAACTTAGTGGGTACCTACAGCTTACCCAGCTAACCCTAGTTGGAGACTAGGAAAACTGTTTGTTGCTCAATAAACTGCGTATTTAAATACACTTAGCAAGGAACTAGGCTAGCGGGGTTGGGCCAGGGGATCATCCATTGAGTTTGCCACTCTCTCTACTATTGCTGCTCTCTCTACCCAGGTGTTTAAATGGGGACCCGGTAGGAGTGGAACATTTTTTTAAATTGTACTTGTATACTGTTGAGTGTGTCTCATGTACCATAATGCATTGCTCCCAAGGGAGCAGAAAGTGCACGTCATGAGCAGATTGGATTTGAGTCTTTCGGATGACCGGGGTAACAGTGTTACGTGCCTGGAGATGATTATCAGTCAAAATTAACTGATATATCATCGAAACATAACATTTAGTATATTTTAATATATACAGTCGACCATGGCACCCGACGTCACTTAATTATATATCATCATTGAAGTATATATATTGAAATATATTGAATGTATATTATGCTCTGTATAAGACTTTCCAAAACATTAACGCAGAGGGCAGCAGTCTAATAACATTAAAGGGTACCACCACCCAAAAATAATATTCTTATAAATGAAAGGTAACATCTTTAGTAGTCCATTCCATCAACAAGTTCACACAAATATGTTTCCAGAAGAAAAAAAATAATTAGAAAACGCATAACCATTCTAAAGCATGCGTTCATGGGTCTGCATGTACGAAGACTACTTTGTCCAGAGCGAACGAATCGTCCGGGATTCTATTGTCTCCAAACGTACGCGTGAATAGCATTGGCGCACTCGCAAATGTTTGGCCCGTACGGAACCAGCAAATAACAGTGGTTCCGTAAGTGGTGGTAATTAATTGACTTGTTTATGAATTACACAACCCTTTGCAAAATGTTGGGTATCTATTTGATATCCCAAAAGGGTACCAAAACATACAATTATGTGTTGTTCTTGGCCTTTTGGTCCCCTTTAACAATAATCAAATATAGTACTGGTGCAGAATATTATACAGATATTGACTGTCTAGAGGGGCAATATAACATTTGAGATCCTGAGGGAAGTTATATTTTTGTCGAGGGACATTATATTTTTCCGAAGCGCGTAGCGCTGAGGAAAAATATAGTATTCCGAGACAAAAATATAACTCCCCAAGGGAAATGAAATGTTTTATGGTTCCCGAAGGAAAAAGTCAATATCTGTTATAGTATGATGACTTATAAAGATACAAATCAAGATAAATAGAAATTTGGTGCTGAAATAAAATTATGGACAAGGAAAATCATCAAATTAAATCGAAATCCTTCCAGTAGAACAGACGTGTTGTTATCGAAATGCTGCGCAAAATGCTCCTTTATTCGACCTTCCTTTCAAATTTACTTTCGGATCGCGCAATCTCCGTAGACAGCTTGACAACGCTGTGCGTGCCAGGATGCTAATACGCGCAAAATTGTTCATCTTCACACACCCATTGAAATGCGTGTTAAAGTTTGCTACACGGGAATGCGTGTAGCAGAGTATGGTTCGCGAAGATTCAAGACTACCGTACTCGGTGAAGAATTTCTTGTTGATATGACTTGGTTACGGAATCGGGCCAATATCACATGAATTGTGAGTTTAAATCGAAAATGTTTTAGATACATCGAATCCTTAGAATAGAGGGAGTATTTGAATGCTTGTTTCATTGAGATTTTGAGATTACAGTAATTTTGTTGATCCTACGACACTTTGAAAAAGTTCGAAATTTTCGTGCGCGAAGTTACAATACTCCTTCATACAATTCACCATTCGATCTACGAACCTCCGAATAAAATGATCGAATAAACTTATTCAGTTCAGTTGCTGTAATTGTTTCTGAAATTGTTACTCCTTTGTGTTCACTGTAAGCTTTCAGCACATTCTGAGCTACATTGATGACTTTCTTAGTAGAACGGGAATATTTTTCATCAATTATTTTGTCCAATTCTTCCTCACCAAGCGAAGCGAATCGGCTCGTTGAAGCTGCCAGTCATAATTGCGTGATATTTGTGTGCGAAGCGGCGGTGTACGTAAATTACGTCATACCTCTGGATATAACGGCGTTATATTCAGAGGTATGACGTATTTTACGTCATGTTTGAAAATATAACGCTTCTCATCCTTGTAGCGATGGTCACGTGACAACATTTTGACCAATCGCACATCAGTATCTATACTGTATAGGTCATATAATATTAATGACTATTCCTAAAATATCACGTTACACAGAGGAGATCTACTTTCCCTATGGAAGTGACGTTAGTGACAATGAGTATCTGCAGTATTACTTCCGCTACTACCGTTACTACTACTACTACTACTACTACTACTACTCATCCTTTGTGTGGATCGACATATACAAGACCAGTGGCTTCCCAGTGGGACGTAATCAAGTCTACTCTCGAGTCAGCGTGAGTATAAATTAGAATCAGTAATTCATTGAACTGAATAATTACATTTAATTGAAGTTTATGCTTCCACTGGTTACCTAACAAGTTTCATTTTGATTGGAGGTGAAGACTTATGTATAATTTGGTCACTTCAACCGTGCAAGTCAAGGCCAATGGGATTAATACTGTGTAACTGTAAGTTATACCTCCTCCATTCACTTGCCTTCATTTCGTCACGAATGGGGACAAAATCCATATCTACTACTTAAAGTACATGGTCCAGTCAGCTGGACCATTTACACGCAAAAACGCTAATATGCTGGAGATGAGCATACCGGCCATTTGAACACTGTTGCGTTCAACATTTGAACGCTGTGTTTTAGGACGGATCGGTACGGAAAACGGACGGGAAATAATCATTTTTTCTACATTTTGCGGTCTTCAAAACAACAGAGTTTGTAATCTATATATGATACAAAATGTACCAATTTCCCTACGGAGGAGTTACATGGGCACTCCGTCAAGTGTTAAAAACCGAAGCTGATACAGAAGAATGCTATGGACTGTAATGCCTTTTTTATATTTTGTTTTTATAGCAGTTTGGGCAAGTATGCTCCCACATGAGTTGAGATGATGCATACCACAGATGGTAATATCCGTACATTGTAAATGGTCATACTTTCGTACGACCATTTACACACCATTTTATTTTATTTCATTTGTATTAAAGGTTTATTAAAATACTGCCATCGCACACGATATCATTGTAGCACATAGTGCATATACTTAATGCATGGGTGCAAGATGCTCTTAGTACCTCGATGTTATATCATATCAACCATGCTTTTAGACACTGCATGAAACATACCAATATACGATATACAAGATTTACATCAGAATTATCACTGTTAACCATCACCATCACCATCATCATGATATCTCCATCACCATCAGTGGCCCATCAACTTAACCATTGACACTATACATGTTTGTATTTATACCTGTAGGTGACCACAACTGGTGTGATGCAGTTTTGGGAAAGGTACCGGAGTAATATCTACCAGTTCCAGAATCCAACACCCTACACCTGGCGTGACCAGTACTACCAGAACCCGTCCGTCGCCATATTCGGTGCACCTGTCAACATCCGAATCGGGAACCCCAAGATGTACTATCAGGTGCGTATGAAATGAACTGGGTATTTGAAAATATAAATAATATGCAGTGTAGATAGCACATCATCCCTGTCATATGAGAAACACTTGTTAGATGTAGCATACTGGATCACCATTGACATTACATGCATTGTATGGGACACATCATCCCTGTCATAAGGGAAGCACTTGTGAGGTGTATAACAGCTCTCCATTGACAATATACACGGTATGGGACACATCATCCCTGTCATAAGGGAAGTACTTGTGAGGTGTATTACAGCTTTCCATTGACAATATGTATTGTATGGGGCACATCATCCCTGTCATAAGGGAAGCACTTGTGAGGTGTATTACAGCTCTCCATTGACAATATGCATTGTACGGGGCACATCATCCCTTTCATAAGGGAAGCACTTGTGAGGTGTATTACAGCTCTCCATTGACAATATGCATTGTATGGGACGCATCATCCCTGTTATAAGTAAACACCTGTTACTCGATGACATTGCTGTTCTATTACCATTGTGTTTTTTGCTTGATGCAAATCATCTCTGTCATAAGGGAAGCACTGTATCAGACAGTACTATCGTACTTATAACCCTAACCCTAAACACCACACATACTAAAAATTACATGTACACTCTCATCACAAACCATGTGAAAATTTTTTTTTTTTTTACTAATATGAGATTATACAAATTTGGCACGGAAACCGCCTACTAATTGATATATTTGATGAATAAGAAAACAAACTATCCACTGATCAATATCCCCGACCGATGTATTTTGAAATGTTGGGCGTGCTCTGCAAGCGAAAGTGCACAGCATTATCTGGCTTGTTGACTAGATCTCCGGCCCAGTGGAGGGGTGTGAATAGGCGGTGAACTTAGGCCACATCTCACTGGCATGCTGACGATGTGAATCATAGGCGTACCCGGGGGGGGGGGGGGGGGGGGTTAACCCCCCCCCCCCCTTGATGAAAAAAGGGCTGTGTCAAAAAGGGCTGATTCAACCCCCCACCCCCCTTAACACAATTTAAGCAGTCCCGAGGCCCTAAAACCAAGTGGTCTCGGCCTCGGCCTTCCAAACTTTTGACGGATTGGTCTCGGCCTCAACAATTTTAGAAGGATCTTGGACTCGGCTTCAAAAAATCTTCACCGACACCCCCCCCCCCCCCCCCCCCCCTCGAAAAAATCTTCACCGACACCCCCCTCGAAAAATCTTCACCGCATCCCCCCTCGAAAAATCTTCACCGACACCTCCCCCCTTCAACAATATTGATCAATTGGCTTGGCCAATAATATTTTGGTAGCTTTTCCAATACTGTTATTTGGCTTTAATCAAATAAACATGATTATATCAAGTTACCTAATGGGAACGGGTAGTCGAAATGCTCCAAGGGGAATATTTAAATATGCATGCATAATATCACTAAAACAAATTAAAAACAAAGAAATACCACATCGATTGTAACAATTTAGCAATATCACCATGCACTTATATTTCTATAATAACATGCATAATAAAGACTGCTAATATACTCATAGTTGCTTAAGTGCATAATAAATTGTAGAAACTTTTGGAATATTCATCATTTATTCCTGTCTATTGTAAACGATAATTTCTGTGCAGTTTTAAAGTACTATTATTTAAAATTTATTTATACTGTCCCACCGAAAACAGGTCTATGGTTTATGACTTACATGTATCAGAACTCTAGGACAACGGCCATGTTAGTGCATGCATTGTACGGACGCAAAATGTTACTAGTACAACATACATCATTGCCATCTTCCCATCAGGGACAGTGGTCTCTGGACAAAAAATGAATTCACATCTATCAAACACCTTGAATAATCGATTCTTGTTTTAAATGCCTATTATATTATCCAATCCAAAACAGATCTATGATGGGTCCAACTCATATTGGCGCTATCAGGCTAGGAATGAGGAAATGTTTGCTGCGGTGCGGGAACGCTTGAGACAGTTACCATCATCAAGTGCCGGCCTCCGAGATAGCCGCTTTATTGATGGCATAAACTATGTTTTAAAGGTCACATGGGAAGGCGTGCAGCCTACCGGTTCCTCTGGATATGAGGTATGATGATTTCCGTTCCTTTAATCTGAAGGAAGGTGTTGATTGGTTGATTGATTGACTGAGCACAATTCTTAATTTACTCAATCCTACAAATATGTGTGAAAGAATATAATGGGATACAAATAAACACGTCCGAATATTCATATAAGTGTGTGCAATGTGGTTGTACAAGTGATATTATTATTACTTATATGAAGTATGTGCTGAATCGATCATGGCCAACATTTTAACTGGAAACACATGATTTTTCTATTCTTGCGTTCATCTTTTGCAACATGTCAGCCCCCAAATTGCAAATTTCTGTAATTTATTGACAACAAAAAAGGAATTTTTCCTAAAAGAGATAACACTTTGGATATCTGGTCTTATTGTTTCCTCGTTTATGCTTGTTTTGAAGCTTGAAAAAAGAAAAAAAATAAGTAACAGATAATTATGCAAAAATTGTAATAAATGTAAATATAAGTAAACCCCAAAAAAGAAATGATAAGAAATAAAAGGAATAGACTGACTATTCAAAATTCTTTGGTTGTATTATTGTTCCAACTGGACTAAAGAATATATGTTGGAAAAAAACTAATATTTAAATAAAAATATAGATGTGATAAATGGGCATACATGTGAATTTCATGACCTTATTTGTTTAAATTACCATAAATATGCAAAGGAGTGAGTTTTTTTTCACAAAAAGACTAATTTCCCAAAGTAATCCATTTAATTCACTTGACTGGCTTGCCAAATGTTTGTGACGTTTTGGCATTTCACGGCCAACATCTTGTAGGAGGGATAGGGCAAACCCCCCCCCCCCCCCCACCATTTAGGGTAAATGATCAAGACTCGAATTGGCAAATTAATCTGTCTGATTTTCAAGGTGTTGTGGCGCATCTAAAAAATCCAGTACTGTTGTTAACTCTAGTCATCCCTTTACCACTTACTGTAATTGGCTAATCAGTTGATATTGATTTGATTTTTAAGCTTGTCATTCATTTGAACAGTTTCATTTCAATTTAAATTTTAGACAAACACTTACCAAGCATTGCTATTCACCGATGGCACCAGCACGGGGATCCTGATGCTCTTCCAAGAGGAAAGTATGAAGTGGAACCCCGCCTCGAAGTACACCCCTGCTCGTATGGGCTACTCCACTAACGCTGCCCGGCGCAACAGTCCAAAGTCTATCGCACAAAGCTACCGTCCCGACAACCAGATCGGCAATACGGGCCTACAGGGACAACACATCTATCAGCTCGACTCGAACAACCAGTACTACGTGAACCCCAGAGAGTACTGCCTCAACTGGTACAACAGTGAGAGCTCCAGCTATTATTACTATCTGCGGTACAGGTGGTGGCGGACCAACCCATGCCCGTGCTCTGTCTGGCAGGCGTGGTTCGACCCGCGATACAGGTCTTGCAACCGGAATCCCTATTCCATTCCGAATGGCCGTGGGAACGCATACATCAGTACATACTCATACAACTGTAAGTGGAACTCTTTAGAGAATAAGGTTCTTTAGTACTCTTTAAAATACGACCCTATAACTACCATATACTTCACTACTAATCAAATTTAAGAACATTTATTTGTTTTTCAACCTGCCAGGTGAACATAAATTTAAACTTTACGCATGAGTGAACACATTTGTTTTTCTCTTCCTATGTGCAAAAGTAAAAATTGCAAAAATGGACATTCTGCCATTGATGTGTAAATGCCCTTCCACAAAAAATGGAAACAAAAGATCACACTTACACAATGGCTTTATCTTTGAATGAGAGACAAATGTTGTTAAACTGCATTATTGAGCCTTCGCTCTCTCTCTTTCACACAAGAGTTACTGTAGCCACAAGGGTGATTAAATGTCCAAAATGTACTGTAAAATCGAGGGCTAAATAAAATGTAATGCAAGATCAAGATGCCTGTCCTTTCCATCGAAGACCGTGGTCGAGCCATTGGGTATCAGTTTCATGTGTCCACAACCACTGGCGTAAATCTGTCCGGAAAACACAATGCATTGGGGGGTCGAGCAATTGTTCACAAACGGTTTGTGAACAATTGCTCGACCCCCCAATGCATTGTGCTTCCGAACTGTGCTTTACGCCAGTGTCCACAACAATATCAAAGCTACAAACAATATGACTTTTTATAATTTTTGTGCAATTTTGCAATTTTTACTTTTGCACTTTGGAACAGACAAATGAATGTGTTCACTCATGCGTAAAGTTTAGATTTGTATTCACCTACCAGGTTGAAAACAATTAAATATCCTTTAATTTGATATATAATTTTTTTGTTTTTTATAAAATCTTATATGAAAAATATGAACTTGAAAAAATGTTTACTTTCCTTTTCTGCTGAGTGTACATAGGCCCTCAGTACCTTCTCCATTATTTCAGTGCATGGAGCATGGGTATAGACATGATTATACCGAAAAATCAATTTCTATATTCCGCTCAACGGTTATTGAGTGCATTTACAAATAGTTTTACAAGACATCAATGTATGCGTAAGTATTTCCATTTCAATGGACGACAACACAAATATAATATGATTATGCTGATTTTTGTTCTTTATAATGCATGTTATTATGAGGGTTTCAAGCTATAAGTAGTAAGTGTGTCACAATTTTATGTGACACACCTTTTAAAATTATATTCCTGCATTTATCTTAATGATGTGGAAATGAAGTTCAATTCAATTCAATTTAGTTCAGTACATTTATCAAGAACCTTTCTAGTAATTGTATATATATCGAAATAAAAGTTGTGCGCACCGCGAGCATCAAAGGACGGAATGTAGGCTTCTGATTAGCCACCATTAATATTATCATTATTATTATTATTATTATTATTATTATTATTATTATTATTATTATTATTATTATTATTATTATTATTATTATTATTATTATTATTATTACTATTAATACTATTATTATTATTATTATTTTTTATTATTATTGTTATTATTATTGTTATTATTATATTATTATTGTGAGTATCAGTATTATTATAATTATTATCATTATTATTGTTCTATCAGTATTATTATTACTATTATTAATATTATTATTATTTTTATGCTCATCTGTTCTCTCAGACTATTGGACAAGTTGCTTCCAGTCAAGGAGACCTGATAGAAACGGAGGATCTTATAGGTGCCTATACTCGGGATGGGGTTTGCTTAGAGGTTACTATGGCGACATCTGGAGATCTAGCTTCTATGAGTCAACAAGTCCCTACACTAACTACCGACTGTGGCTGGGTAAGAATATTACAATTTGTATTAAAGTGATCCATTAATTTTGAAAATTCAAACAACATCACTCAAGCTCTCACACTTCTCTTGAACCTTGATATTTGCCTTATAGTAGGGGAGATGCGGGTAAGTTGAGCCACTTTTTCTTTTTTTTAAGCAATATTTTCTAAGAATTCCTAGTTTGGTAGGAATTTTTTGTATCATACTAAAATAAAACTAATGGGCTATTATTTACCTCAGCTAGCTTTATTCATGAACATTGCGTAAAAATGCAGCCATCCATTTTAAAAGAATGCTAAAATGGCCCAACTCTCCTGCGGTACGAGGAGATCGAGTTGTGCCATGTCATTGGGAGAGTTGTGCAGCTCTCCAACGGCATAGGAAACATACTTACAAGAATCACTCGTATTTATGCATCAACTAATAACTCATATAAAGTTATCAATACATCAGAAAGAATCTCTCGAATCAAAACACCAACAAAATAAATGTTCTTACAATGTAATTATGCTCCAGTTTTACCATGACATGGGATTTTAACACTTTTTAAGGACCGCTATTCATAATGAGTTATTTCCTTATACACCCTATCATGGCTCAACCCTCTATATGTTGTATGGCCCAACCCTTTAGGCGGCCATTTTTAGGATTGTGCATTGCAACTCTCTATCAACTTTCATTAAAATGAAAATACGATACATGATCAACATCATACATAAAAAGTTCCCTGTCTAATTGCTTTCATGTAAGTAGTATAAATGGCCAAACCTAACACTTGGAAATGCACTTTTTCTGTATTTTGAAGATTTGGGGGGTCATTCCTGTATCATGCACCAGCTCTTCAAACTGCTATTGTAACACAAGAGGGCACCAATTAGATTTGTAATACTTATCAATGGAAGTTAGAGGTGGTGGAACAACTCTTCATGTGGCTCAACTCACCCACATCTCCCCTAACAGAATAATGAAATAAGTTTTGATTTTATTAATATTTCCCTAATTTTGAAGATGATAAAGTTTGAATTTTAAAGCATGTGTAGACGCTTTCGATCGTTGTCAAGAGTATCTGAAATCAGAGACTAAATCCTTTATAGTATCTGAATTCTAAATTACTTCACGTAAACGATTGGAATAAAATCAGACATCAATGTTTTTCCTTTTTTCACCAGGTAAATATATTCCTTTTCTATGAAAAACTCACATATAATTTTCAAGAATTTTGTCCAATGATAATGCTTCATGATTAAAGTCTCAAATTTCTTTAATATTCTTAATTCCTATTGCAAATATAGATGATGGTTTTATTCTTAATTAAAGAAAACATTTAACATACAAATAATACTACAGTATTGATAAATTATGTCTGCCACTTTATTGTTCTCTTGCAGAGCGTGATATCCTTCCAAGGTACTACTGCTGCAGCAGATCGAACAGTTGGTACCTATGCTACCTCTACCAGAGAAAGAGACCGAGCTCATCATGTTGGGGTTACAGGAGTCCTAGACTTGGTATGTTCATATAAATGTATATTAACCCTATCAAGCCCAAGGGGGGCTCATTGAGCCCCCTTACCATACTTTCGATCACCGCTTCCACAGTTTTCATTCGATTGTCATCAAATTTGGTGACTTTTCCTACAATCTTATTGCAAACATTTTGGTATAAACTTTGACTAGAGCATTACAATCCCTGGCATGTTAAGAGCTAAACGCCTGCCAGATTTCAGCTTCCCATTAATATTATTTGCATGATATGGGGGTGCATCATCTCAATAATAAGTAAAAAATGTCAGACAATAGCTCCCCATTAACATTATATGCAGTGTTTGGTGCACATTATCCCTGCCATAAGGGAAGCACCTGTCAGAGACATTGTTACTAATTTCCCATTCATTTAACATGATTTTACCATGGTTACCCAAACCCATTACACATATTGTGGCTAACCTCGATTAGCATTGTGCTATTTTGTAAGCCCCTTTGTTTATTCTTCTATTGTATTATTAATTTTAAGATGTATCATTAATGTATACTATGATTATATTGTAAATAATGAACTGATGACTATGAAGCCATTTCATTTCAATTCATTTGATTTAATTTAATTTAATTTAATTTAATTTAATTTAATTTAATTTAATTTAATTTAATTTGATTTAATTTAATTTAATCATTTAATTTAATTTCATTTCATATGTGAGAGAGATAGACAGATGTGGACTGTAACTGTCAGTTACCAAAAGTCTTATAAATAGGTAAACACTGATTATTAATACAAAGCTTGCTGAATAATATATATTTTTTGTGTGTCAAAATGTTGTTACCCTCACCCCTTGTAGCTACGTATGCCACTGGATCCGCTTAAACCACTTTGATGTTAAAGGTGAAAGGAGCAAGTCTTTAATACTTTGTTAAGGAATATTCTTCATATAGTTAAATTTTTAATATAATATAATTAAAAAAATGATATTAATTACCTCCTGTCCCTTTTAGGATGGTTCTTTGGCGACCCTCACATCCGCACCATGGACGCTACTGACTACACGTTCAATGGACATGGGGAATACACAATGCTGCGATACACTCACGGAGACGACTTTAAACTGCAAGCCAGAACAGGAAGAGCCTTCAATAACGAGAGCCAGCCGCTGGATACCGGAACAGTCTTCATCGGTTTTGTTGGTTCCAGAGGCAGTACTAAAGTATGTAGAGTTATTTCAAGAGGCCAACAAGCATTTTAATTTATCTTAGTCCGTTAAAGACAGTTTTATTTTAGTGAAAAAAGGATTCTGTACAGACCCCTACCCAAGTATTTTCAGTACCTGTCGTCAACAGGTTAACCTATCTTTAGAAGATATGTTTGATTATGTTTGATTATTATGAAGAAGGTCAATGCTTTTTTAAGTATGATATTTAAGTTTGATATTGTTATCTATATTACTAGTTTAAAGGGGTAGTACAGTTTTGGTAAGGCTTAGCTTTAGTAACCAAAACCTGCAAAATAATATTAAAAAACTAATAGTTATAACTCCACCGTGCTCGAAAGGTATAGGAAATTATAAACGACGAAGTAAAAAGGCCTTTATCATTCAAAAGGGCCATTAAAACTAAAGAGGGTGCTCTCTACAAAAGCATTGGTTTCAACCATTTTTGGTACAAAATTATGCATGTTATGTTGTTTTGAAATAATGATTAAATAGAGAGATCATCAACAACTATTTTAAAACCGCTTTTGAAAATTGTTGAAAAAGTGTAAGTATTTTTAACATTTTTTCTAAAAATCTTCGAATATATCTGGGGCCCAGATTTATTACGATCGCATTAAGTTGTAGATATTTACGCCATTTCTGAACCGATTTTGATCAAGGAAAGTTTATTCTGCCATTCAAATTGTATGCTCTTTCAAATTTTAATTTTACACTCAGTTTGTCATTATCTCACAAAAATATTATTTCGTGCAGCGCCCTCTATACCAAAACTGAACTACCCCTTTAATGTGCAGTTAAAAATGATTTCTAAAGATGATATACTGACACATTGATGTAAGTCTTTGGAACAGATGTTCAATACGCAAATGAAATAAAAAATGTATGAAAGTTTTTCTCTGAAAGTTCCCCTTTTGTGGTTATTTTTATTGCTGTGTTCATAACAATTCTTATGTTCAATTTCATTTACAGTTTGAAATAACCTTGAATGACAATCGTACCGAAGTATTGATGTTAGTCAATGGCACGGAGACAGTGGATCTTGAAACACTGAAAACAGGTGAGCACTATATCCAACAGTTTTGATGTTCGAAATGCTTACATATTATGTTCCTTAAAGTGGACTTCCATACGATTTCAAGCTTCTAATGATTGAAAGACAGATATTCTAGCTCAATAAACACAATTTTGTATGAAAAAAGTATGATTGTAGGTTCTGATAATTGGTTTTGAAATTATAATGACACAAATTCGCGAGCGAGCTTGTTCTATCCCACAATGCACCAATTTGTGACGTGTGACCCTCACTATGCGCTTATCTATGTTTTTACACTGCAGCGAATGTGTTCTTTTGATCGGACCAATACAATGCTCGATCATGAATAGTTTAGTCCACGCTGCGCCACTGACCGTGCCTTTGAGCATTACTGCATTGTTGAACCGTTTGAAAATACTTGCCTGCCCGATATTGTAACACGTTTGGCTTCCATTGGAGTTTGAATAGACACAAAGTTCTGTAAACGTGGTTATTGAATTTGCTGGCTCTGCATGACCGGCTATTATGCATGACAAATGCAGTGATCACAATGCAGTGGCACCGGATTCAAGCCTACTCAAGAAATTGAGCAAAATGAGGGTGCTACGTAAGGGTCTCATGATTGTGTGCGGTAAATTTAATTATTTCCTCAGAGTTCATGACATTAGAAAAATCTCTTAAAAATCAACCAAAGTGAGTCAAATCCTGAAAATATTCAAGCACATCCATAGATTTATTTCCAATATACTGTATTTTTTGTTTAATCGTCCGGAATTCTCCTTTAAAACACTATTAGCTCATAACAATGAGATGGACAGTATGAATTGTTTATATGCCAAAAATAACAAACAATAACAAACAACTAAAATTATTTAATGTAAAGTATCGTCTTGTAAATGAAACTTTACTCATTGCATATTTGATACATACTTCGACATAAACAGACATGGGATACATTTATAAACACAAATGTGTATTCACAGCATGCAATAAAGCCCACTGACTGTATACTCATATAGCTTTGTAAAACTGATCAGTTCACTCATGAGTTTGAAGTGGAAGCAAGTTTACATGGTGCTGTTTTTATTGTTTTTCTTTAAACAGACGGCTACAACTCTTCGGATGAGTTTTTCACTCTTGCATTCGAAGAGCCCATGGCCAATGACACCAGCGCAAATGCAAATGCGACTAAGATCACAGCTGTGTTTGATGATGAAGTATATGAGGGATCTTCCTTCACCATAGAGTTCAAGAACGGAATTCTGGACCTGACCATGTACGGTCCTGAGGAATATGCCAATGCTAGTTGCGGTGAAGGACTGTTAGGTAAGACTTTTTTTTGTATACCATACTATAAACATCTGTTGAAAATCTTCTTGGTGTTTCTATTCTGGCATGTCATTTTTTAGTTTTGCTAAAATTGTTTCTACAAAATGTCACTGGACCAAATAACACAATAAACAACCCTAAAAAATGCATGTTACTCTTTTCTACTGCAGAAAACATGTATTACCAACATCAAATGAGCCCGTAAAAGAAAGGCAAACAATTTGACTTTTACAATGACTTATTAACTTGTATTCATGGAAAATCTAAATAATTATGAACAAAAAAATTCTTATAAACAAAAAAGAATTAAAAGAGAATTTAACTCCAAAATCCCAAATGGGAAAAATATGGCTGAACACTGTCTGCACTACACAAAAGGCATTTGACGTACAAGAAGTACCAAAATGCAACTTCCGCCTGCAATGACGTTATTTGGCCTTGCATTTGGCGTAGCACAAAGCAGAAGGCTTTTAAACTTTTGGAAACATTTTATTTCAAATTCAAACTCAAGTCGGAATATTTACCCGATTGGGTCTTTGAATGTTATAATAAGGTAATTTGTATCAATCTGTGAACAAAAATGAATCTCTGGATTAAACCGTTGAGTGAGATAGGCATGAAAATGGTAAAAATATGATGTAGGAGGTAAAATGGTTTGAACGTTAAGACATTTGTAACAATCACTAATAAATCACTGATAACCTTTATTTTCCCTTGTAGGTTATTGGAATGATGACCCTTCTGATGACTTCAAGTTTGAAAATGGAACCATTCTCCAACCAGCACAGGGACAGAACTTAACCGAGGCACAATTGTTCGAGTTTGGACAGTCATGTATGTATCAGATCTAATTTGTATGTCTGCGATATACAGATATTGAAATGCCGAAATGTTAAATTGATTGTCATATAATCTGTATCTAATTACCAGTGTGTGATGCATATTACTGTTGATTTTATAATTATTACTATGATTATAATTTAGATATTGTCATTATTTATGTTGTTATAATTAATATTATTATCTTTACAATTTTACGATGGTTATAATTACAATTGTTATCATTCATCTTTCATTCTCTCATTATTCAGGGATGGTCACAGCACAGACCTCTTGCTTCACCTACACAGACGGGCGATCGTGGAACTATTACAACGACCTGGAGTTTAAGCCGCCGTTCCTCGATGCATTGTTGCGTTCTGCCACACCTGCGAAACTAAAAGATGCAAAGGAGCTCTGTAGTGAAAACCGCGAGTGCCTGTTTGACTTCTTCGCTGTAGGGGCCGAATTTGGTGCGAATTCGATGGCCACTGGATCGGCACTACAAGAGGAGCAGAATTCTGTTTGTAAGTTTACCATGATGATACACTTATATGTGTCGCAGGCAATGCATAGACAAAGCATGGCTGGCGTGTGTGTATTGTTGACATGCCAACACATGCATGACCAGATTTAATTGGAACAGCCTGCAAGAAAAAGTAGTTAAAGCAAGAACAGTTGATAACTTAAAAATACTTTTGGATAAATACTGGTGGAATCGAAGATTATGATAGACGTACAGTTGCAGCAATAATGGAGAGAAGACCAGAAAATATACAGGAGTCATCCTTCTTTAAAGGGACAGCCCATCTTTTGCAAGCAAAATTTCAAAAGTCTTATATGAAAGAAAATAACATTTAATAGCATGCCTGAACAAATTAGGGCTTGAAATCTCTTTTTCGTGGAGTTATAGACCTAAATCTAATAAACTATCGTCCAACGGTTAATTGTGCATTATACGTGTATTCACCCGTCGAGAAAGTTCGCTCACGGATTCCACGGAATGCCACAGCGCTATGCGTGACCCCTATGTGACCCGCGCTAGCTACGTGACCCGTGCACAAATAACAATGGGTAAGCGGTTACTAAACAAAATAACCAAACCTCGCTTAAACTGACTACATGTTATTATATATTCTTCATTTTGTAGATCTTTTCCCGTGACATACCTTTACAAATGTCGGCGTTACAATACCTTTACAAGAATAAGTACAATATTGTTGTAATGTTATGCTAAATCAGTTAAACTCCTTTATTGACCGATATATAGTTTGATAGAGGGACGCATTAATTTTTCATTCGTAGAATCCAAATTACAGGGCTGTTTGATCTGATTTTGTGTGTGTGTGTTACATTCATCCATCAACTGGAAACTGTTCAGACGTTTTGTAAAAGAGGACCTGTCCCTTTAACGTATCCTAGAGAGATGTGATGATGTGATGTATGTATGGCAGGTATTAGTGCTCATACCCTGTATGACTATTCACACAACTAAAAACACAGAGACTAATTGAGTTAGTATCAAATTTTCAAAATAACGTATTAACTCATATACCTACAAGAACATATTGGGCTGTGTATTATATACAAAATTAGACTGTGTGCCATCATCAGTGGGACCTACAGGGTTTATGCTAGTGCAACGGGCAATTCAACCACATTCTTTATTTTGATATATTGATTTTCCTCATTTGTTTTTATCAAAATCTTTTTGTCACAGCAAATTTCCCGCCAGACATCCAAGGCATTGAGGAGTTGGATGGGACGAACGCCCTGGAGAACGAAACCCTGTGCGTCATTGTCAATGAGACATACCGGTTCCAGGTTAACGCAACCGATCCCAACGACGACAATGCCATCACCTTCTCCCTAAACGGAACAGTCCCAGCTGGAGCAGCCGTCGACAGCAGTAAGATCTCTCTCTAGATAGACTACAGCACACTTAAGTCCCCCTTGAAAGCGTTGATGGAGATCATGACTTTTAACAACGCTATATTTCTAGTCCAAGTATAAATATGATAAACCTCATGTCTCTCGCATATGCTCAATGAAACTGCTACACTCGTGCTGTATGTAAGTTGTGGTCTAGCTCCCCCTGCATAATTTGTCCTTGCATGTCTCCTAATAATTGGTGAAATCTAGATCTGACATTCCTGATGATATAGTACAGGTAATATTTTTCATACTGCTACCATGAAGTAATTTCTATTCCAATATAAGTGAAATATTTTGCATCAGTCGCAGCCTTTAAACCCTAGATTAAAAGATAAACACTGACTTAATCATGTCCATAAGATGTGTTCTTCTTCCTCAACTTCTTCTTCCTCTTCTTCTTTGTTGTCGTCGTTGTCGCCTTCTTCTTCTTCTTTTTTCATCTTCTTCTTTTCCTTGTTCTCGTCTTGTTCTTCTTGGTCGTCGTCATCATCGTCTTCTACTATCTGAATGAATCTTAATATTGTACAATTCCATTTTAATGATTTTCAGATAGACGCTCCAGAACACAGATTGGGCAACTGTCTGTGAACATAGTTACCAGTTATCAAGTGGTGGATAATGCTGATTCGCTCTCAGTGAAGATTTTTAGCTATCACAAACATATTATTTATTTGTTTATTTATTTTTTATTTTGTAGGTGGTATTTTTACCTGGACACCCAAGAACACAGATCGAGTGACTATTGACATAGTAGCTAGTGATGGGTCTGCAGATAGTGTTCTGTCACTCTCAGTGAAGATCTGTAGCTGCCAGAACGATGGCGAGTGTGACTTCGAGACCGAAGCGGAGGGCGAGGACTTGGCTGCCAATAGATTTGCTGTAAGTATATTTCAAATGTCATATATTGAAGTACAGTCAAACCTGTCATAGTGGCCACCTGTCTATAGCACTCATCCTGTCTACAATGGCCACTAAAAATGACCCCCTGCAGAGAAACAATATGTCTATATGTCTATAGAGGTCACCTGTCTACAGTTGCCACTTTTGCATTTGTGTGCTATACTCTTGCACAGCTTTCTGAGATTGCAGCCTTACTCAGTGTCGTTTAATAATTGTATTTCCTTTGTAATTTTGCATAAGTTGACCAGTGTCTTAAAAGAAGACTGTATTGACGAAATTCAGAAGCTGACATAAACCCTAAGGATATGAAATCAACTTCTAATAAAGTTGCTGAATTAGGAAAGCAAGAAAACTTGATGAAACATGGCTCACGACCTTTAATTTTATTCAGTGATCAATCTTTAGGTGAACTCGGTCAATCAAGCTGTGTTCTATCAACGCTTTTTTGCTTTCCCACCTCTATTAAATAACATGCTTAGAACTCTTAACTGTTTTTAAGGCCTGTTTAAATGATGTCTTTGTTAAAAATGTATAACAAACTAATATAGGTTGTCGTGTGCAACTGCACCTCCGGTTGGGATGGCACCAACTGCAGTAGAGACGAGGACTCGTGCTCCGGTGCTCCCTGCTTTGACGGCGTCGACTGCATTGATGAACCGCCTCCAGCTACTTCGCCTAAGTGTGGACCTTGTCCAACCAGTCTCACTGGGGATGGATTCCAGTGCTATGGTAAAAAACTGACTGGCTTTATTTCTAAATTCCAAGATCATTGAGAAAACTGACCAGAAATATCGGATTTAAATGAAAATTAGTAAAGAAAATCGACTTTGCCGGGAATCGATCACAGGACCTCTGCCTTGCTAGACTGGTGCTCTATACCCATTGTGCCATAGGCCCTATTGGTGGTGGCTGTTCCCTGAGACCCTGTTCAATGCTCAATACTCAGGAGATATATTAACCTGACATGAACCGGAAGGATATGAAATATACTTTCTATATATTTGTTCCCTATACATGTGCCCTACTAGATTTTGGAGCTCCCATATATTTAAATCTGGGCTGCAACTAGCATTGGGTTAGCTGTTTGTTTGAAAGGATAATTTTCAGTACTCGATCCATTTCAAATATTTTAGAAGGACTTGAAAGTTTTTCTTAGAGATCTGAAACACTAACTTGACCATTCATTAAATGTTTTTATGATAATAAAAAAGGAGCCATTAAACGCCAATACTACGTATTTTACTTGTCATTTTGAGTTATGGAATCCATTGTAAATTATGTTCATCTATGGATTATCTAACTGTTGTTAAGGCTAGACTGATACCCTGCTTAGTTCATTATGCTTTAATGAGCCAATAACTCAATATATATCACAAAATAGTCTTTAATCTAACTCTGTTCTGCATATCTTCCTTGTTTAATCTCTGCCAGATATTGACGAGTGTGGAAATGAAACCCTGAATGAGTGTGCGCAGAATTGTTCAAACATCCTTAATGGGTACGAGTGTTCTTGCAACAGTGGCTACACATTAGCACTCGACAAGAGGACATGTATTGGTAAATATATTTAAGCAAACACTCATTTATTCAAAATTATGCTCCTTAAAGCCAAATATCAGCAATGGAAAAGTTACTGAAATTACCTGCATGTATATTGGCCGAACTCATTGATCAATATTGTTGAAATAGTATTTTAAAAAGGGCTTATTTGGTAAATTTCTGAACCTTAGTATTGTTAAATGCAGAAATATAAGTTGAACATTCCATGTGCGCCGCTGAAATAGGGTAAACATTTAATTTCCTGTTCAGCCAGGTTCATCAGGTATAGTACATGATGCTACACACTTGAACTGTTTACGTACAGCTAATTTGCATGCGTTGTCCATAATTATGCGGATGAATTGAATCAGGGGTTATACAGTTTGTTTTGATTTTGAATATTTGATTGCACAAATAATCAATGTCAAGTATTTTTTGTCAAATTTTACATTTACAGATAAGTTATGATTATTCTTTCACATTTTGGTGATAAAAACTTTATTTTTTTGTGTGCGGGGCGTTTCCCCCAAATGTTATTTATAATTTACTGATGATACATTTTACAATGTAAATTAGATAAATCTGATCACATGTTCTCACAAAAGTGTCTACATGTCCATGATGGCGGGGAATGTACATACTATGGCCTTGGTAAGCTCGCAGTTAACCTGTTCCCTATTAGAATAATTATGCGATAAGAGTTGTATACAGGACCCACTAGGTTATTGTAGGCAACGAGTTAAATGAGTTGTACATGTTTATTGTTAATTCCATATCAATGTATTCACACTCATAGATAATGATGAATGTGCGCTAGGCACAGACAACTGCGGTGCCAACAGCATCTGTTCTAACCATCCTGGAAACTTCTCCTGCGCATGCGCTGATGGTTACAGGAGCACAACAGAAGATGCGACTACATGTGATGGTGAGATAATTGTGGACATTTATTTATCAATTACTCATATTTTGCATTAACTCTCTCTGGGTTTTCTCTGCTGACTTTTTACTTTGGGCAATTTATTGAGGATGGACAGCATTGAGATTTTGAATTTTCATTGACTTAAACACCTTAGTTGTGTATAATAATAATGATAGATATTTATAAGTCTCTTTAAAAGCGCTATTATTATTACCCCGGTCAACTGATAAACACACTGCAAACAATCCTGCACACAAAGTGCACATTATCCACTCTGTGGGGAGTATTCTGGCCAGTCGCCTATTAGGCGCACACAGTGCTAAGTAATAACATTCCCATCCTTCCAGTGTTATTGATTTTGATAATGCACTTCATAAATGTCGTATCATCATAAATCATATTCATTATTTTGTAGCTTTTCTTCACGATTGTTTTTCTTTCTTTAACAGATATTGATGAGTGTGACGAAGGTACCGACGACTGTGCAGAGGACATAGCAACCTGTAACAACACCATTGGGAGTTACACCTGTACCTGTGTGATGGGCTACATTGGCAGCGGGAAAACGTGCACAGGTGAATTAAATATTGAATTATTTGAAATCTATATATACAGAGTGTCTCAGAAAAACAAAACCGGATTTCATGACAGAAATTTTCTGTCATAATGAATAAATTCTTTGGTGAGAGAATAAAAAGCTCAGATGTTTCTCTTCTTTCATTTGACATGTTTGATGTACAACTTATGGCACATAATTCACGTATGACTGAATTAAAACAATAGAAATTGGTGTGACCAACATTCCATTTGCACGCAGAAATTGCAAGTTTGTTTGAGTTTTTAGGGTAGTAAAAGTACCTTTTTTGAAAAAGGACAAAGACTGCATACAAATTCATATTTTTTCTTTTTATGACACCCCATGCACAAAAAATAAACGATGTATGCCAGAGAACAAGTACAATTAAAACATACCTGATTTTCCCAAATGAGTAGATAGTTGAGTAATAAGTCGCTCAGCTTTCCTGACTTACCATCTGACAATGGACTTGATCAAAGAAATTATTCATTATGACAGAAAATTTCTGCCATGAAATCCTGTTTCGTTTTATATGGGACACTCTGTATATGTATGTGATAATTTAATTTTGTATTTAATTTATTCAACAATTTAAATAATACAATGCATGTATTTATAAAAATATAAAATTGTTCAGGCAATAACGTGTGAAAGCCATGGCTTGTGAAAATGGGCATTTCCCTAAAACAATGGTGATGTACAGAACCTGTTGGTAGAGGTCATCTGTCTACATTTGCCACTGTTTCGTTTCCCTTTAATATACGTTTATTATACACATGTTTAACCGTGATACCTTCCCCCTCCCCCTGACAATACAAATTATATTACCTGCATATCCTCACGCATGGTTTAACCCTCTGATATGAGGGGCATAGCCGACTGAAGGCACACTACTCATATTGCAGGATATTTGTTTTTGTTCCTGAATGCACACCATAGGAACGCTTTACATGAATGGTATAGAAAGCCACACATGCATACTTCTTACCAAGCTGAATTCCCATTCTATTCATGGCAGATAAATCTGGGGTTAGGCTATCATGTTAGAAAAAAAGTTTAAGTTATTCCTGTGCCAATGTGGCACATCTCGGATTCTAACTACCAAGCCACTTTGCTTGGTTTAAAGGGATCTAGTAACTTTGTTGACATGTGCAAAAAGTGATGAAGGGTTGATGCAATGTATATTGTTATCTCATATGTCCACAGGGTATTGTGTGAAAATGTCAAGTCAAATGGACATTGCATGGCCAAGTAATGAGCGAAAATGCAAAGTGATATCCAATAACTAACTGCACTCACTTTGTACACAGAAGAAAAACTCGCCCGGAGTTTATCTTATCTGAATACTTCGATCGTACATATCTTTGTAACAAAAGGGAAATTTGAAAAACCGAAACCTGTCCCATGATTTTATTGTTAATACGAATACAACAAGGTATGAGGGAACCGCTAGTATGACAAATTTATTTTGAGGATTTGGACAATGTTACTAAGTCCCTTTAAAGGCCTAGCAGGGTCAGGCGGATTCTTGACATTTAATTAATAGTACTCAAGGCCTGTAAAGTGTCTAACTCCACCTCGGCAAAATTGCAACACGGGATTTTTTTTCGGAATTCTGTTCAGGAAACTCCCCTTAACAACCAAAAAAAGTCCTAAGAAATCGAAGTTGCGGAAAGTGGTTTAAAGGGCATTATAAAGATAATTAGCAAATTTGCATAATTGTGAAACAAGGTCAGGGGTCATTTTCTAAGAGATCTAGGAATAGTACACTAGTAATTAAAACAAATATTCTAAGGTATTTTGGGGCAAGGAATCCATTTCCGGTGCTCGTTTGCGAGTGCCATATGGACAAAACCCTGAAATCCAAGATGGCTGCTTCCTAATTTGCATATTTATGATTATTATTGGGTTTTAGTGGCTAAAGCCTCTAATAAGCAATACTTATAGGTTTTTTTTCTTTAATCATGTTCTAAATGTATATCAAAGATACTTCAGCTTGGTTGCCGCATTGGCAACCTCTAGCAATGCATATAATTCGTATAATTTTTTTTTATTATTTACCTAATTTGCATATTCCCCCAAATTGAGCTTATTGGGAACCCGGAAAGTCAAAATGATAAGAAATACCACTTTTCCAAGGTTTTGGGGGGCATGAAGTCCATTTATGATACCTAATTCGACGTATCACCTTGGCAACCCACATAAATCCAAGATGGCCGTCTTTGGCATTTTAAAGGAGATAGTGCTATTTGCCACTTTAACGGCATTTTTTTGGAGAGCATAATTTGTTTACTGTTAGCAACCAGCTACATTGCAATTTAAGTATTCCAATTGCTAATTCCAATAAAGTCCAAAAATTGTAATATATATTGTAATATATATCATTACATGTGAAATTTGGGGAGCAGCTATCTTGGATTTAAGAAGGTTGCCATCGTGCTATATGGAAATAAGTATAAAAAATGGACTTGTTGCCCCCCCAAAACCTTGGAAAAGTGGTATAACTTGTCATTTTTACTTTCCGGGTTCCCAATATACTCAATTTGGGGGAATATGCAAATTAGGTAAATAACCCAATTATGCAAATTATATGCATTGATAGAGGTTGCAAAGGTGGAAACTAATCTGAAATAGCTTCACTACATATTTAGAACATGAATGAAACATAATAATCTGGAATTATTGCTTATTAGAGGCTGTAACCACTGCAAACCACTAATATTCATAAATATGCAAATTAGGGGCAGCCATCTTGGTTTTTAGGGCGTTGCCTATACGACACATGCAAATGAGCACCGTTAATGGATTCCTTGGCCTAAATTACCCTAGCATAATTGTTTTTATCAATATTGTACTATTCCTAGATAGAAAATGACCCCTGACCACATTTCAGAAATATGCAAATTAGCTAATTATCTTTATAATGCAAATTAAACCACTTTCCGCAACATTAATTTCTTAGGACTTTTTTTGGGTTGTTAAGGGGAGTTTCCTGAACAGAATTCCGAAAAAAATCCCATGTTGCAATTTTGCCGAGGTCAAGACCCTATATTGACTGGACTATACTGTGTTGTTTAGATTATGGTAAGAGAATAATAAAATAGGGTTAGATTTTTTCAAATGCCCCATTAGTATGACGATACCTATCATTCAGCTCAAGAGCGTTAATGAACGGTCATAAACCTTATAAACATCATACAGTAATTCGTTTTAAAAGCTCACGCAAATTTTCGCTTTTTTAACCAGGAAAGCAATTGTTCTTTTCAATGAAACTTTCACATATCATTTGGATATATTTACAATGATTTTGGTATAGAATTGAAGTCTCAAATGATATTTTGGGCAATATCTGACACCTTACAGGTGCACCTTTAAGGATTTGTTTTATATTTGATAATTTCCTCTAATGCGCAGATCTCGATGAATGTCAGGATGCCAACAACAACGACTGCGACAGTGCCGACCGAGCCATTTGCATCAATAAAGATGGGTTCTACGAATGTGAATGCAGCGACGGCTGGGATGGAAACGGACAGGAAGGCAACTGCACAGATGTAGACGAGTGTGCGGAAGGAACGGCCAATTGCAGTATGAATGCAAACTGTACCGACACCGAGGGCAGCTATACTTGCCAGTGCCATGGTGGATTCGTCGGAAATGGAAGGGATTGTTACGGTTAGTAATCAAATACTGAGATTTCATTCTGTCACCATGATGAGAAGATTCGACCAGTGCATGACAGTCGAACTAATTGCAGGAGATCGCAAATAATTTTTTTTTTGTGGGGGGGGGGGGGGGGGGGGGTGGGGGGGGGGGGGGGGTGGGGGCACAGCTTACATATTTCTTGGTTTTGTTCTCACAAATGTAACCCTGTTTGTTAGCGTTTTTGTAAATTTATTGGGAGTTACAACCCCCCTCCCCCCCCCCCCCCCCCCCTGTAGCTACGGCACTGGACTGATAATATGACGTTTTGTTGAAGATTTGTGTACATAAGTAGCATTACTATGTTCATTTCATATGCTACATATATGCGCCTCAAAATTATACTTTAAATGAAAAAAGGCAAAGAATATAAGGTTTTGGGGCGATTCGTATCATAAACCTCTGGATCACTAGACCATGCATACCCTGCCAACTGAGCTATAGAACGTCCTTGTGCTGGTATTTGTCCTTGAAACCCATTAATGTCTCATAATTATGTATTAAATAAACCCCCGTTATGTGTATTTCTCGATCAATTCGTTAACCTGCAGTCATCTGGTACATGTATGTTACATTCCCATCAGGCTTTTTTTGATTCATTTATTATCCCATTATATCTAATTTCTCTGCAGACGTTAACGAATGTGAGTACAGTGATGAGTGCAGCATGAAGGGGGCCGATTGTGTTAACACGGACGGATCATTCATGTGTCGCTGCCGCACTGGCTACTCTCCCAATAACGACACCGACATCTGCGAAGGTAATCTCACGATGCTAATACTAATGAATATGATGATGATAGTGATGATAATGATGATGATGATGATAATGTTGATCATGGTAATGATGATGATTATGATGATGATAGGGATAGTAATGGCGATAATTGTAATAATGATGATGTTGAAGATAGTGATGCTAATATTGATGATGATTATAATGATGATGAAAGTGATTATAAATCATGGTGGTGATGAGAATTTAATGAGAATGATGGCATTAGTGATGATAATAATTTAGATGATGATGATGATGATGATGAAAATAATAAAGATGATAATGAATATGATAATAGGAAGCAAATTACGAATTAAAAAAATTGGTTTAGATAACGTAGTTTAAGTTTGTCAAATTGTTATGCAATTATATCTACACATAAAGTTTATCAGCGATGTTTATTCTCAATGCTAAAACGTAGCGCAGGATATGCTCACTTTATTTGGATACATACGCCTATGATTTGTTTTTAAACAATCACCAAATATTCAATAAAACTATAATTTTATGTTCTCTTTTGGCAAAATGTCCAGACATCAACGAGTGCTGGACCAGCCCATGCGATGACAATGCTGATTGTGAAAACAACAATGGTTCATTTACCTGTCAGTGCACATCGTTCTACGAAGGAAATGGACTCACTTGCACAGGTATTCAGTTAAAAGTCGAACCTAGCTTTCTTAATAGAAGCCACCTGTGTATGGAGACCTGATGGGGTACATCCGACAGGTGCTTCCCTTCAGACAGGGATGGTGTGTGCAGTGGCGTAGCGTGGGCGCACTGATTGAGAGAGGGATGTATTTCTTTGTTTTAGGTTTACAAAAATGTCCCCTTATGTTTCCTACTGTTTTTCCTTCTTTTTTTCATTGGGTGGGGGGGGGGGGGGGGGTGCACGTGCCCCTGTCGCTACGCCACTGGGCGTGTGCAATCCAAATCCGATGTATAATACCAAAAGGAGTAAAATATTGTCATGGAATCTATCTTTAGAGGTCACCTGTATACTGTGGCCTCATTGTCGTCACTTTACACAGGGTCTACAACATCATTGCCTTGACCAATTATAATTACCAATATATCATTAATAAAGGCTCTTTTCGTCATTGTCGGAGGCTACTAGTAAACTTTAAATGAAAATAATGTTCAGAATATCTGTTTGTGATTTATAGGGGCTATTTTTGCCAAGCTAGAATTGGGAAGGTGGTGGGGTAATATAACAGCTGATGCCTCTATTATATTGCTGTTTCACAAGTAATTTATCATTTATTATTTATTTTACATCCTATAGATATCAATGAGTGTGAAAGCAGGCTAGATAACTGCACTCAGGTCTGCACCAATGCAGAGCCAGGCTATACATGTTCCTGTAACGCCGGGTTTGATCTGAATAATGATAACCAGACCTGTAACGGTAAATACGCTATTTATATTTCAACATTCCTCCCTTTGATTTATGTATAAAGTTTGTTTTGATACTTATAGTGCCGTATCAGACCTAGCTGGGAAATAAGAGTAAATCTGGTGTATATTTCATAAAGTGTTTGAGGTGCCATTCCGGGTTTACCCTGAATACCATTAACCGGATATTAAAACATACCAATAGTTTCTCTGTTGGTATTTATATAATAGTTCTTGAGGCTTATATAGCATATAATTATTACAATCGTAGATGCTCTTTTATCTGCGCTACACAATAATGTAGTAAAAACAGAAACTATGACACAACATTACAACTACAATAAACCATTATTTTACCAAATTAACCCACAGAACTATGTATATATGTATATTTTTTATACTAAAAGCTCATTCTTAATAGTGCAGTATCAGAAAATATAGGTAACTGGAATAAATAAAGTTGTTTCACATTCAGTTTAAGGGGAGCATGATGGCAAATTGATATTCAAAAGTTTATGGACAGATTGTGGGCAAGCTAGTAGAAAGCCTGGGGCACATGCAAGCTAGTACAAGTATTTTGAGTGCGAGATGTAATGCACCATCAGAACTGCGCAGCGCACTTCCAATTATTATGGTCCATCTTTTTACTTTAATTTACTGAATGCATTAACCTATAAAATCTTATGAATATATTCCATTTACTGTAATAAAAAAACATTGTGATTCATGTTGTTATTCAGTGAGGTCGGATGCGACGTGTAATCCGGCATCAGGCCCCTGTGGAGACTTCACGATTTGTTCCAACTTCACTGGGACTCCCAACTGCACCTGCAACCAGACGGGTTACATGGTCAATCCCGCGGATACGAACGAGTGTATTGGTAAGAAATAGACCTTTAAGAGATCTAGAAACTCAGTTTGTCGAAATCCACTAAACTTACTTAGAAGCCCGTTTTTTCCCCTAAAAATATAGAAATAAAGATACAGATTGGTGTTGGACCTCGGTTATATGAATATGCCATCTTGATTCAATTCAAACTAATAATACAAGACGTAAAGCAGACAACCCAGGTCCACTGTCAAAAATGAATCAAACATATCAAAATATAAAGAGGCAAAGAGAACTCATAAGGGTCCCTAGCTTTGCAAAAAGAGTTACAATCGATTGTAAAATTGCAATTTATTGTCAGTTAGAATATATTCCCATCGAACCAATCAGATTGGCGCGTGTAGTCACATTTTGCCTGACTTTTAATCTCAACTTTACATTCGATTGTAACTCGTTCTGCAAGATGGCCCAGATCATATACATGAATGCAATACAGATCAATGCAACAAATATAACAATTAAATGTATAAAGCATTATTTCAATGTGCATCTATGATACTTTTTCCTTTTATTCCCCAGACGTTGATGAGTGTAACACCACTGGTGTGTGTGAGATGAACTGCAACAACACGGCAGGGTCGTTCAGCTGTGCCTGTAATGCTGGGTATACCTTGGATGGAAACATGAGGACCTGCAGTGGTAAATATCTTTTGGTTCCTCTTTAAGGTAACCTCCACCACCCCAAAAACAAACAAAAAAGAAACAAAACAAAACGAAAATAGACATAACAACGTAAGTAAGATTCTACCACAACTAATGGTTATCTCATATAGGCCTACGGTACTATTGAAAGTAGGAAATACAGTACTTTAAAATACAGAATAAGTAACGAATATGTAATTTTGTATTCATAATGGTACTTATATTCTATTTTTGGACAGACAAAAATGAGATGTTAGACAACTGTGATGCTAATGCAGGTTGTCATTGTATCCACACAAATAGTACATTGTAGCTTCACACACAATTTAAAACTAAATAAATACAACAAATTTGAATAAAGAATAATTAAGCAGCAGCCTTTTTTTTTTCATTGCTTCGCACACATATAAAAAATATCTTCTTTTCCAGATTTACCAGTTACAGTTATAAAACTGCCATGGCACTGCCAATCCTGACTTACATCCACATAAACAAGTACTAGTTCCAACTGCAAATTATAAATTAAAGGAATACAAAAGAAATACCAAAAATTGGACCATAGAATTGTTTAGTAACGTTTTTTTTTTATTTTTTACACTAACATCATTAATTTCATCTTCTTGACAGACATAAATGAATGCCAGTTAGGGACGGACACCTGTGACAATAACGCAGACTGTGTCGACACGGATGGCAGTTTCACCTGTACGTGCCGCAATGGATACTCGGGTGATGGAACAAATTGCTCAGGTAGGTACATTCGGTGTGGGAATAATTATGATAAATAATTAACCTTATAAACTTTTGATTACAATACATATATTTATATATCTCTGTAATGTCTGCCTGTCATCGATCTACAGCCATCGTTAATAGTACAGATGATCATCATGCTAATGTTTACAAAAGACTAAATTTAGAAGAGCTAAATATTCTAAGTGCTGTTACACAGTAGTAATAATAGCTTAATTCCAATACAAAACAATTATAATAAATGAAGTGTATGTACCCCTTATACATAATATGGCATAACTTTGTATGAGCAAACCCCTTTTTTTTTTTGGGGGGGGGGCTTTCGAGGTTAGATTTCGAGAAATTAACTCTCATGGTACGGATTAAATGTTTAGTTTGCTTGGGTAATAATAATAATAATAAAATAAAATAGTTCCTGTATAGCACATATCACATCAAGATCTCTAGGACTCTAAGCTTCTTTACAGGGTGACCCCCCCCAAAAAAAAAACAAAAAAAACAAAAACGTAATGGGATACTTCCCATAACAAAGAAACAAAATAACTAATTGCACAGTATAAATAATTGTTCACAAAGGGAACAAGAACAGACATTTTGGTTGAGTAGTTTTTCTTCTAGGGCGTCTTTAGTGACACCATGTCAGGGTCCAACTTTTGTTAGTTTCTACAAAGTCGTTGCCTGAAAAATCGCCATACATGCCCGTCATAGCATCAAGCAATGATTAAGAAGGGACAAGTATATGAAAGAGGAATAAACAAAGTTATCATTTGAGTTAGCATTTTCAAAGTTGACCAGTAACTTTGAATAATTAGGCCACTTCACACAGAAATGTCTTTGGACTGAGCAAGTCGAGAAAAGAAAATTATTATCATTTACATATTTCCATCCCCAATTTAGATGTGGATGTATTCTAGTACATTATTCCCACTTTTAAATTCAACACTCACAAGCCTAGTTAATAATTAACCTATTCGATCCCACTGACTTTGTGCATAGCCCACAATGTTCTCCATGACAAGGGGTTAAATGTCTGTATTATAATAATATAATAATATAGCACCTACTGCAGGCCATCCTCTAAGCGCTTTGAGAAGAAAGCATTATTTACAGTGACAACTTCCAGATTGTAGATAAACAGATTAATAATGGCTTTTAGAGGCAATACTATTGTAATCACATTTTTTAATCGAACCCAGAGAGGCTAAAAGTGTGACCTTTGTCATAATTATAACATAACAGGGAGGCCTGTAAAGTGTCTAACTCCATAAAAATTACTTGGAGCTGACTCGTTTCTCTTCTACCGTGTTGTCTAGCTTATGGTAAGAGAAGAATAAAG
>JBAMJV010004118.1:0-83925 GCA_037951105.1 Echinarachnius parma | reverse complement strand
TGGGAGGGGGATGTCCCCCCCTCCCACGGTAGGGAGCTTTTGCATTTTTGGACTTACAATTGTGCAATCTGGTGCATACTAGGGCTGTAGTGAAACGGTTACACGACGGTTAACCGACCGGCATCGGCAAAAACGTTTTCATTTTCACGGTTTCGGTTAACCAAAAAAAAAATCAGAATAAAAAAAAAAAAAAAAAAAAAAAAAAAAAAAAAAAAAAAAAAAAAAAAAAAAATCGATTTTTCTTTTTTTCTTTTTTTTTTTCTTTTTCAAATTCTTTTTCAAAATTGTTTTTTTTCCTTCCCCATTCTATAGATTCGGTCAGAAAATGGCACGTTGAACCCTGCCAATCTATTGCTAAAGTAAAGGTATTTTACATGTAACAAAATGTTCAAATAAACAAATGAGGATTAATGAATAGATTAAACCTGGTAAGACTTTCATCTTGACAGCGGTTTGTAGACTAACATGGCACTGCCCTGCTGATTACAATTGAAAAAAACGCACATATATCGGATGGTACATGTATATCTGAGAAGGGGGGGGGGGGAAAAAAAAAAAAAAAAAAAAAAAAATCGGAACGTTCCGTTTTTTATGGCTATAAAAACTTTAAAAACGGGACAATTCCGTTAAAAACGGAACGGTTGGCAAGTCTGCATATGTGTTTATGTGGCATATGGTGATGTTGGAACTGTGAATGACGCTAAATATAAATACAATGTTTGTGTGTGTGTTGGGGTGCATATTTATTAGTGTGTCAATTATTTGTTTTCTTCGTGAAAATATATTTAAAATTTCTGGTCGATCAAATCATAACACGCTTTCCCAGATACAGTCAATGTTAAGCCCAACTAATTCCTATCTAGGTAACCACCAGATTGCACAATTTCAAGTCAAACAATGCAAAAGCTCCCTACCGTGGGAGGGGGGACACCCCCTTCCCCCCCCCCCCCACCTCTCAGTCCATTCGCTCCCTGTGTTGGGGAGCATATTATATTAGTGCGTCAATTATTTGTTTTCTTCTTGAAAATATATTTAACATTTCTGGTCGATCAAATCATAACACGCTTTCCCAGATACAGTCAATGTTAAGCCCGAATTTCCTTTTTAGGTAAGCACCAGATTGCACAATGTCAAGTCCAAAAATGCAAAAGCTCCCTACCGTGGGATGGGGGACACCCCCTTCCACCCCTTCCCTCGCTCAGTCACTTCGCTCCCTCGGGCTTGGTCGCTTCGCTCCTTGCAATGTCTCGCTCTCACATCTGGCTCAAAGTTGGCAGCACTGTGAGTGTGGTGGGGAATGAGCGCCTACACACACAAATCGTGAGCCCCCATAGGTTTTGCCCCCCCCCCCCCAATCCAAAACTGCTTCCGGCCCGCCTGGTCACGACCATCTTAACATCTAACCCCCCCCCCCCCCCCCCCCACTGAGAGGAATTTCAAGTAATTTCCTTTGTCTTGAACAAATTTGGCAGGCGGTCTCGGGCGCGAACAAATTGGTATTGGTCCGGTGAACGGCAGATCACCCCCCCCCCCCCCAGGTGTAAGAACCTGTCTACGCCACTGTTGGTGGGCATGGTGTGTGTGGGAGAAACGACAAGGTGCAGCTATCACTGTGATAGACCTGTCTCTCTCGCCAATCGACGTGATACCTTGTTTAAAGGTTTATGTAGCAGCATTTCATTTTCCATTTCCACCGTTTTGCAGATCATCGCGGGATGATCACAAGAAACGCCCAGAGAGCTCGACGTCAACAATTGTATTATCGGCAGAAAGTCAAGGATCGCATTCCTCGATCTCCTCCTCAAGATGCAGCGAGATGATCCCAGCTTCACCCTGGAGGACATACGGGAGGAGGTCGACACGTTCATGTTTGAAGTACGACGTTCTTATACGTAATGTTTTGTTTTGTGTTTTTTTATTGAAATGGATCTGGGAGATGTTTTACAAAGATCCCAAGTTGAACTTAACACTTAGAAAAATATGGAAAGCCATTTGTAGCTTCGAGATTAGACATAGTCGAGACTCGAAAATGCAAATAGTGATGCTATCGATTGCAGGTGTTATATATCTCTTGCTGGAAGTATTGGAAAGAAACATTCCTTGATATTCCCTCCACCATCAGTTAACATCTGTATTTTGCAAACTTTGACAATGTTTGTTGCACTTAACACAGGACTGACTGTATATTTTCCTTTAAAGCGATCTAGTAACATTGTCAAAATCTTCAAATTTACTTGGAACTCTAGCAGTTCTCATATACCTCATTGTATTCGTATTAACAATGGAGCATCGAGGGTGAATCGAGCAGCTTTCGGTTTTCCAAATTTCTCTTCCGTTATAAAGATATGTATGATTGAAGTGTTCAGATTTATAACTATCTATTGGATACTTAAAACTGTGTACAAAGTCAGTGCAATGAGTTAGCAAATATCACTTTGCATTTTCGCTCGTTACTCGGCCATATAACATTCATTTAACGTGAAATTTTCACACATTACCCAGTGAACATAACAACAATACACATTTTGATTATATTAAATAATTTACCTTATCCCAACATAAATAAACACCAAATGTTCAGTGCGTGTTTGAGCCGCTGTGAAACAATATCACAGGCGGACTCGGGTAGGAATCGAACCCACAACCTTCCTACCCGAGTCCGCCTGTGATATTTTTTTCACAGCGGCTCAAACACGCACTGAACATTCGGTGTTTATTTATGTTGGGATAAGGTAAATTATTTAATATAATCAAATTCACCCAACCTAAGAATCATTTATTTGATAATACACATTTTATGAACCATTAATCACTTTTTGAACATGCAAGCAAAGATACTAGATCCCTTTAACAAACTCGACCTTATAAAACATTGCTCTGCCATGCACTCAGGGCCACGACACGACGGCCGC
Source organism: Echinarachnius parma (assembly GCA_037951105.1). Classification (NCBI taxonomy): domain Eukaryota; kingdom Metazoa; phylum Echinodermata; class Echinoidea; order Clypeasteroida; family Echinarachniidae; genus Echinarachnius; species Echinarachnius parma. The sequence continues at coordinate 81,013 of JBAMJV010004118.1, read as the reverse complement.
CCTAGCCTCCTGGACTATCTTCATGCTCGGCCATCATCCCAAGGTGCAGGAAAAGTTGCATTTGGAGCTGGATGAAGTCTTTGGTAAGACACACTTATTTTTGAAAATTGAACGTTTAATATTTCCATTTTGATTATGTACTTTGTCCTAAAATTTGGATTACTTGCTAGCTACGTTGCTTATTAAAGTACAAATGTCGTTAACTCATTTTTTATGGAAATTGTATTTAGCGCCTTATGGAACTAAAAAGCTCTTCAAATACTGTCCATTTTAATCGCCGTAGGTGACAGTGACAGAAGAATTGCTTCCGAGGATCTGCAGAGGCTCCCCTACCTGGCATGCGTCCTGAAGGAAACACTCCGACTCTTTCCGCCCGTTCCTATCGTAGCCAGGGACCTCTATGAAGATTTTGAGCTCAGTAAGTAAAATGTTAAAGGGAGAGGGTCGTTGTATTGTAGCTGGCGCTTTGCAAGGAGCTCACATGTCAAGTGCCATAATTATGTTAATAATACCCGTTCTATTAATACCAATTAATGCATTACCTCCCGCGTATTTCCGGTTGTTTCATAAAAAAAAAAAAAAAAAACATCGTCAGCATCTTCTATTAGTGGTTTAGTGGTTTGGCGGTTTAACGGTTGGGGTGGGGTGGGGGGGGGGGGGGGGGGGAGAGTGGCACGCGAATTATTATTATTTATTTATTTGTTTATTTATTTATTCTATTTATATTTTTGTTGGGGGGTGTACGCCTTATTTGTTAATTTATTTAACATAGATTTGGCCCTTCTGGTGTTTTTTTTCAAGGGTTTCATGGGAACATCCCCATTCAAGGGTCTTTGTGGCTGCATGGTTGAGCACCGGTCTAGCGATCCGGAGCCGGAGGTCTCGGGTTCGATATCCGGCGAAGCCTTTTTTTCTTTGCTCATTTGCATTCATTAATTTATAATATTAAATTATAATCACATAATGAAAACTTGATACACTTGCAGATGGAAAGTTCGTACCAAAGGGAACCATATTGGTAGTACACTTTGGTGGTCTTCACCACGACCCGGGCCAGTTTCCTGATCACAACCACTTCATCCCAGATCGCTTCCTTCCAGAGAACGCCAGTAAGAGGCATCCATTCTCCTTTGCGCCTTTCTCTGCGGGGCCAAGGAACTGCATCGGTAAGTCAGCAGGAGGCATCTATTCTCCTTTGCGCCCTTCTCTGCGGGGCCAAGGAACTGCATCGGTAGGTCAGCTAGAGGCATCCATTCTCATTTGCGCTTTTCTTTGCGGGGCCAAGGAACTGCATCGGTAAGTCAGCTACAGGCATCCATTCTCCTTTGCGCCTTTCTCTGCGGGGCCAAGGAACTGCATCGGTAAGTCAGCAGGAGGCATCTATTCTCCTTTGCGCCCTTCTCTGCGGGGCCAAGGAACTGCATCGGTAGGTCAGCTAGAGGCATCCATTCTCATTTGCGCCTTTCTTTGCGGGGCCAAGGAACTGCATCGGTAAGTCAGCTACAGGCATCCATTCTCCTTTGCGCCTTTCTCTGCGGGGCCAAGGAACTGCATCGGTAAGTCAGCAGGAGGCATCTATTCTCCTTTGCGCCCTTCTCTGCGGGGCCAAGGAACTGCATCGGTAGGTCAGCTAGAGGCATCCATTCTCATTTGCGCCTTTCTTTGCGGGGCCAAGGAACTGCATCGGTAAGTCAGCTACAGGCATCCATTCTCCTTTGCGCCTTTCTCTGCGGGGCCAAGGAACTGCATCGGTAAGTCAGCAGGAGGCATCTATTCTCCTTTGCGCCCTTCTCTGCGGGGCCAAGGAACTGCATCGGTAGGTCAGCTAGAGGCATCCATTCTCATTTGCGCCTTTCTCTGCGGGGCCAAGGAACTGCATCGGTAAGTCAGCAAGAGGCATCCATTCTCATTAGCGCCTTTCTCTACGGGGCCAAGAAACTGCATCGGTAAGTCAGTGGGCGTGGTGTGGCAAGTTTGGTAGAGCGCGTGCCTTCCAGTTGTGCGGTCCTGAGTTCGAGCACAGAGTAGCCTATGCCCATCGCGTTTTTCCTTCAGCCAAAAAAATGTATCCACATTTGCTGCTCTCCTCCCAGGTGTATAAATGGGTACCCGGAAGGATGGAACGTAGTTCCTTAGCATTGTGTGCGCCCACAAGGTTGCCTGGCTGGAATGCTTCCCAGGGAGTGGAAAACGTGCACTTTGTGTGCTAGATTGATTGCAGAATGCTTCCGATGACCGGGGTAATAATATCATTGTAAATCGTTTATAGATATATATATGATTATCAATCGTGAGAGGCGCTATATAAACCGAATACTGTATATTATTATAAAGTCAGTCCAATTGACCCATAGGACGGCATGATGGAACCAAATAACCTAAACGTGAGGACCAATAAATGGATCCTTGAACCAGGGTGACGGGGAGGGGTAATAGGGGGAGGGGGCAATCACTTGGACGACCTGTGAACAAAACAAAAGAGTCTTTCATCCGTACCAAGTTTGGCACTTTTAATGCCACGGCTGTTTGATCAAAAAGTGTAGTACCATTGCCTTAGATATTGGATGCTAAACCACGTTGTCCCGGTTTTGAAAGATATTTAATGCCGACTTGTTTTCCCTATATACAGGCCAGAAATTCGCCATGATGGAAGACAAGATCCTCATTGCCAATTTGCTGAGGCGGTTCCGGTTCGAGTCGACGCAAAGCATCGGTGAGGTCAAGCCTCTTGCTGAGCTGATCCTGAGACCCTCGGCAGGATTGGACATCAAAGTCTTCAGTAGGAAGACGCTTTAAAGGGGCTGTGTCATCGTCAGCTAGAGGGCGCTGCATATTATAGTGCTCATACAGAGCCGTTACTATATCCATCTATGTGGTCATAGGGAGAAGCCATGCATCTTTATATACGAAAGCCCAACTCTGTGTTGACATGTGCAAACATGTGATGAATGGTTGATATAATGTGTATTATTGTGATCTGATATGCCCACTAAGGAATGTTTGCATGTCATGTTAAATGGATACTATGGCCGAGTAATGACTTTTGCGAAAATGAAAAGCGACATTCGCTAAATCTTTGCACTGCCTTTGTACACAGTTATAACTTTACAGTGATTGATAAGAAATATATAACGATACTTCCGGTTCCGGGTTAATACCTTTCAGCGGAACGGAATTAAATTGCAACACGCTGATCTGAAGCGCGAGAAAATTGGTAAGTTTTCACTAAATACCTATTATTAAAGGTAACGTTGAGTATTGGTCAAACTTAACTTTAGTAACCAAAACCTGCACGATTACGGTACAAACTAATAGTTATAACTTCACCATGCTCGAAAAGTATACACAATTACAAACGACAAAGTAAAACCCCTGTTATCATTCAAAAAGAGCCGTTACAACTCAAGAGTCAAATTAACTCTAGAGAGAAGCGCTAGCGTTCTAGGTCCTCCTAATACGGGACTGTAATGCGCGGTAATAGTTACCGCGGCCATCGCGATCATCTTTCGTTCAAAATTATGTTCGGAGTCGCGCAAACACGCGGAGAGAAGTCGAGGAGGCGCATAAATCTCTGATTTTTAGCGGAATGAAGGGAAAATCATAATTTTAATCCACCCGATAGTTGGATCACATAATGGAGAGTGAATTGGTGGTATGTACCGTATCATATGTATAGTTTTAAGCACAATTAGCGTGCTTACAAATATTAATTTTCAGTCCCGTATTAAGAGAACCTAGAACGCTTGCGCCTCGCGCTAGCGTTCTCTAAAAAGTGATGTCCGGACGTCAATCACTTTTATATAATATTTTGAAAGCAAATTTCACAACAATTAGAGCATTTGAATGGGAATTATTATTATTTCTCATGTTTTTTTCAATGATCTTTCATATGGAATTGAAATCAACCAAATCCGTTACAATTAATTCTGGGGGGGGGGGGGGGGGCACTTCGGAAAATACCAATACTCAACGCTCCCTTTAAGATTATCGGGAAATAGAGACACTGTCGTTATCAGTTTAGAAAGTAGCGCATTTCCTTGGGAGCGTGTGAGGTATTCTGATCATTGGAACACATCTGATTCGCTTTACTATACGGGGAAATAAAGACATTGTCGTTATCAGTTTATAAACTGGTGTATTTCCGGGGAGGGTGTGAGATGATCATTAATTGCATGGAGGTTGGAACACATGTGGGCATCATACTGTGTATACTGTAATAAAAACAGCCAATAATGATCTATTTTTAGTAATTTTTAAATTGCAATATTATGTGTTCTCGTGTTGTTCTGTAGCATAAATGTAGGCCTAGCTAGCATTACATAGTCATATTTCCCATGTACTTTGTCGTAAAGTTTATTATGTATCCGGGGCGTTTGAATGTTGATCTTCTGTTTATCAAGAATAAAATGAACAAAACCAAAATCTATCTAATCTATATTTTGCTTGATTATTACACCACACACCACCACGGATTGAGCGGAGCTACGGACGGGTGCATGGGGGTGGTGGTGGTGGGGGAGGGGGCGGGGGTGAAGCATGGTGGGCCAAGAAACATACAGGAACATACATACAATACATTTTATAGGAATGAATACAAAAAGCACCCCCACTTTAAAAAAGAAAAGAAAGACAGAGAGGAAGAAGCAATGTAATACGAGAGGCATAATTATGTTTCCGCTATAATACGGGGGCTACAATTCAAATGTAATTCTGCAAATAAATTTTTCAATTTTTCAATTTCAATATTCAATTTCAATTTATTCTTGCTTCCAACCAAACATTACAAATAAATTATAATAGTCTACAAAAATAAAGATATACATATTGGAAACAAGAGGGTCCACTAAAAAGCACTCCTTGTACAATAATGTGGAACCCTCAAATAATAGTTAAGAATATTGTATATTTAAATCAACACATTCTAGACTACAAAAAAAAAAAAAAAAAATGGGACAATTAGGTCAGTGTTGCATGAACTAAGGAGGAGTGCTATACAATGGAGGTCATTGGACCATGCAAAATAATATATCCGATTTGAGACCAAATCATTACGCTATAATTAACAAAATAGGAATGACATTGAATTAAGTTGGATAATCATTCTTTAGTGTCCAATAGTAAGGCTATATTCGGGAAAATCCGTCATTTATACAGTCAAGTGACCACCAAGGGAAAAAAGAAAAGTGGCCACTTTAGACAGGTGACCTCTATAGACAGGTTCATTCCATTGTTTTTCTCTGCAGGGGATAATTTTTAATGGCCACTTTAGGCAGGTGGCCACTATAAGACAGGTTTGACTGTAGTTTGGCAGCGGTGGAACTCAAATTGTTATGTGTATTGGTATGTTTGTGCTAGTTCAGCCTTGCTTGTGGGGTGAGAAATTCGAGGACATAATTATGTTTTTATTTCTTATTATAGTAAAAAAAAACAACATCACAAAATAAGGTAGGCCTACCCTTTCAGGAGCAGCAAAATAAAAACGCACCCCATGCACCAGTCCCCCTCCCCCGCCCACCCCCGCCCCTCCCCCCGACCCCCAGTCTCTTGACACGGGTTATACGGCCCAAATATTTTGCACAAAAGTTAAAAAATGTAATTTGTCTCGAATTCAACTCAATATGATAAAGACTATACAGCAGCTATACAGACGTGAAAGTCGCAACTTTCACTAATCCAAATAGTTCAGTAACCCCTTGATCGAAATGTCTTGGCATAAGACTAACCTGCAAAACAACGTCCACGTGTACGGATTTTGATCGCTTGTGACAGCATGCACTTAGATAGCGCTAGCCTGCCTTGGAATCCAAGTCTGCACTGACCTACCGGCCGACAGGGGATCGCAGAGCAGCTCGGACCGGGGCGCGCGGGCGACAAGCGCAACAGCTAGCTAGGAATTGAAGGAGGCGAGTCGGGCATTGGAAAGTGACACGTAATCATAAGTTCATGACTATGACTGGATGAAGTAGATCAACACGCCGTCTATATTTGACTTTTTGCTGTGAATCGAAACCTCGTCAAAGCTCACAGGTAATGTATTATATTGCTAATGTTACTATGTCTATCACGTTTACAAAAGAGAGCATCATGTTGATTGTTGTTGATATATAGTTGTTCGTGTGAAAATGCAAGGAAAGCTACGTGTGTTTGGACTTGGGATATTAGTGATGCAGTCGCCATCCCAAGTCGCACTGTATCGTATGTAACAGGGATTGTATAACCTAGTCAAAAGAGTATAACGTGTAGCGTGTGAAAAAAGATCTATGAATTAAATATTAGATGGGCTGGTATATATCTGTTTGGTGATGATAGTTTGAAATTATATTAAATTCTAACCCCCTGTCATGTTAAGTTTGATTAATTGGTGAGATTTTAGCTAGAAATGTTTTTTATGATTTTTGCCAGTCTCACAAATTTGTTTACTGCAGCCTGCGTATGAGAGTGGCCCCAGAGTGTGTGATATGCACCCCTGCAAGTCAAGAGGCTCACGCTACTGCGTGCATGTGATGGTGATGCTGATGATTGTTATGGACAAACAAATGGGTAATTGTGTTGCCGTTGGTGGTGGTGGCCGGTGGTAGTTGTGTTATTGGTGGAAGTGGTGGAAGTGGTGGTGGTGGTGATGGTGGCCGTATAGTGGTGGCTGTTGGTGTTTTGGTGGCGGAGGCTATGGCAGCTAGTGGTGGTTGTGGTGATGGAAGTGGTAGTGGTATTAGTGATGACATGGCAGTGGTGACCGGTGGTTGTGATGGTGATGGTAATGGTGTTTTTTGGGAGTGGATAGATAGTGGTGATGGTGGTGGTGGAGGTTGTGGCCGGTCGTGCTGGATGATAATGGTGATGGTGATGGTGATGGTCACAGTGGTGTTGGTGGAAAGGGCAGTGGTGGAATTTGGACAGTGATAATTTTGGTGGTGATACTGATAGTGCATGAAGATGTTAGTGGTGGTGGTAGTGAGGATTATGGACGTGGTGGTCGTGGAAGATAAGATATATCAGTGGTGGTGATGGTGGTGAGATGTCAGTGGCCAGTGGTGCTGATGATGATGTTGATGGTAGTGGTGGTGGTGTTGTTGGTGGTTGTGGTGATGGTGGTAGTGATGGTGGTGATTGTGGTGGTAAGGGTAGATTGCTCGGGATGTTGGTAGTGGTGCACGACTGCACGGTTATGATGGCAAATTTCTCAGTTCAGAATTTTGGTCGTATATCATGACTAAATTCTATTTGTATGCTAATTTGATCTGCACAGAATTAGAGTCAAGATGTTGAAGGCATTTCTACTCGTGATCATCACATCTATCATCACCATCACCCCCCTCGTTGATGCTGGTGACGATGTCTTCACCGCCATGTCTGACCTTGAAGATGTCCTTGAGACGGAGACCAAGATGCTGCGAGGAGTGGACGAGTACCTGAGACAGGAGAAGCAGAGAATTGAGCAGATCGAGAGGTATTTTGCAAAATATTCCTTTTTAAAACATGGTTCAGCTTCTATAATTAGGCAACAAACTTAACCCTAAAAAGAAAGTAACCCTAGGCTATTTTGAACCTTTAAAAAACTGGGGGGCCCCCCCCCCTAAGATCTCGGCAACCGAAACTCAGATCGACTCCAAATTTGGCAGTTAAAAACAAAAAATTAATTAGAATATGCTAATAAGCCAGTTCGTAGTTACAATCTGCGCATGCGCAATACAAAGGTCAATCGACCCAATGCGGCATTCATCGAATTGAAAGGACTGGATAAGGTTCTTTACTTATTATTCTTGAGTACATCGATTGGAAATTCCTTGTTGCGTAGGTTGATCAATTGTTCTCATGAAAGTAACAAAGGATATCCCATGACAACCATCTGCCACTCTGAACATGACTGCACAGATTAAAAGCTTTATATATCCTACCCATGATTGTAAATTCAATGGTCAAGGGGTCAAACGACCCATATCCGGGCCCCAATGCTATCTACGAACTGGTGTATTAGAGCTAATTAATTATGCAAACATTTTATTTTTTTGTATTTTTTTGGTTTTTTCGGCAATCGAAACTCCGATCGACTCCAAATTTGGCATGGTGATAGATGTCCATGAGCTCTACAATATTGCTTAATTTTTTTGTTTTAATTATAATATGCTAATTAGAGCTAATTAATTATGCGAAAATTGTATTTTTTTCGTATTTTTTGCATTTTTCTTTATATTTGGTGATTCTTATCAAACAAAATTGTGTTTCTAGTGCAGTATACATGCTAAGATTATATAAATTGACCCAATCTCTGATAAAACAACAGGATAATCATGAAAATTGATTTTGTTTTACCGTTTTCTATGTTTTTTCTTTGTTTTTATCCTTTTCTTTGTTTTTCTTTGTTTTTCTTTGTATTATTCTCTATATATTGTATTGTTTTATGCAAATGAGAATAACAAAAGCATTTTCACCATGCCAAAGTGGAATACTAACATTACTTGTGAAAAGATGGGTGTAAAACTGCAACATAAAAGGTGCAAGTAAAAACTGTGTGTGTTATATACATGGAAGAATTAGAAAAAATTCGAATTTTTGGTATCAAAAGTTGCGCAAGACTCTAAGGAAAAAAGTCATGAAGTGGCACCGTAAAATATTTAAGCGTTGCGAAGTAATCGCGAAAAACGCGGAGGGGGGGCTAAATCAGCCCCCCCCCCCCCCAGTCTTTTTAGGGTTAAGGTTGGTTGGATTTGTAAATCAGATGCAAGGTGTCGAGACTAAAACAAAAAAGTAGACAAATTATGCAGTTTGGGAATTTTGCGTTTCAAATTAATTCTGAAGATTGAGGGGGGGGGGGGGGGGGGAGGGGGAGGGGGAGGGGGAGGCTATCAGCCACCAGTCTATTTAGGTTTAACTCCTTGCTTGATTTCAATGCTTTTGGCATAGATGTCCATATACAAAGGTAACAATGAATGGGGATTACCAAATAAGATTAATTTTAATTTTCTTTTTCAGAAAAATGAACTATATCTTAGAAACCAAGTACAATGCACTACTTGTAAATCATATTCATGAAAGGAGTAACTGTGATAATTACAAATTGTATTTCAAACAAAAACTGAATTACCTTGGTACAGTTATAATTTATGTGTTCATTTATTTTGTTACTTCTTCTCATTATTCAGGAAATTGGATAACCTGAAGCGACTGAACCGTGAGAGTCTGGAGGACAAAGAGGGTTACCTGAGCCACCCCATGAATGCCTACCTCCTCATCAAGAGGTTTATATGGGAGTGGGTGGATCTAGAGAACTGGATCCAAGTCAGCATGCCATCTAGAGGTGAGTGGGATAAAGGGTTATTGTCTTGTAGACATCATTCTTAACTCCGTTTCAGACCTTTCATTAATGCCTACCTCCTCATCAAGAGGTTCATATGGGAGTGGGTCGATCTAGAGAACTGGATTCAAGTCAGCATGCCGTCTAGAGGTGAGTGGGATAAAGGGTTATTGTCTTGTAGACATCATTCTTAACTCCGTTTCAGACCTTTCATTAATGCCTACCTCCTCATCAAGAGGTTCATATGGGAGTGGGTCGATCTAGAGAACTGGATTCAAGTCAGCATGCCGTCTAGAGGTGAGTGGGATAAAGGGTTATTGTCTTGTAGACATCATTCTTAACTCCGTTTCAGACCTTTCATTAATGCCTACCTCCTCATCAAGAGGTTCATATGGGAGTGGGTCAATCTAGAGAACTGGATCCAAGTCAGCATGCCATCTAGAGGTGAGTGGGATAAAGGGTTATTGTCTTGTAGACATCATTCTTAACTCCGTTTCAGACCTTTCATTAATGCCTACCTCCTCATCAAGAGGTTTATATGGGAGTGGGTCGATCTAGAGAACTGGATCCAAGTCAGCATGCCATCTAGAGGTGAGTGGGATAAAGGGTTATTGTCTTCAGACCTTTTATTAATGCCTACCTCATCAAAAGGTTCATATGGGAGTGGGTGGATCTAGAGAACTGGATCCAAGTCAGCATGCCATCTCGAGGTGAGTGGGATAAAGGGTTATTGTCTTGTAGACATCATTCTTAACTCCGTTTCAGACCTTTCATTAATGCCTACCTCCTCATCAAAAGGTTCATATGGGAGTGGGTAGATCTAGAGAACTGGATCCAAGTCAGCATGCCATCTCGAGGTGAGTGGGATAAAGGGTTATTGTCTTGTAGACATCATTCTTAACTCCGTTTCAGACCTTTCATTAATGCCTACCTCCTCATCAAAAGGTTCATATGGGAGTGGGTCGATCTAGAGAACTGGATTCAAGTCAGCATGCCATCTAGAGGTGAGTGGGATAAAGGGTTATTGTCTTGTAGACATCATTCTTAACTCCGTTTCAGACCTTTCATTAATGCCTACCTCCTCATCAAGCGGTTCATATGGGAGTGGGTCGATCTAGAGAACTGGATTCAAGTCAGCATGCCATCTAGAGGTGAGTGGGATAAAGGGTTATTGTCTTGTAGACATCATTCTTAACTCCGTTTCAGACCTTTCATTAATGCCTACCTCCTCATCAAGAGGTTCATTTGGGAGTGGGTCGATCTAGAGAACTGGATCCAAGTCAGCATGCCATCTAGAGGTTAGTGGGATAAAGGGTTATTGTCTTGTAGACATCATTCTTAACTCCGTTTCAGACCTTTCATTAATGCCTACCTCCTCATCAAAAGGTTCATATGGGAGTGGGTCGATCTGGAGAACTGGATTCAAGTCAGCATGCCGTCTAGAGGTGAGTGGGATAAAGGGTTATTGTCTTGTAGACATCATTCTTAACTCCGTTTCAGACCTTTCATTAATGCCTACCTCCTCATCAAGAGGTTTATATGGGAGTGGGTCGATCTAGAGAACTGGATCCAAGTCAGCATGCCATCTAGAGGTGAGTGGGATAAAGGGTTATTGTCTTCAGACCTTTTATTAATGCCTACCTCCTCATCAAAAGGTTCATATGGAAGTGGGTGGATCTAGAGAACTGGATCCAAGTCAGCATGCCATCTAGAGGTGAGTGGGATAAAGGGTTATTGTCTTGTAGACATCATTCTTAACTCCGTTTCAGACCTTTCATTAATGCCTACCTCCTCATCAAGCGGTTCATATGGGAGTGGGTCGATCTAGAGAACTGGATCCAAGTCAGCATGCCATCTAGAGGTGAGTGGGATAAAGGGTTATTGTCTTGTAGACATCATTCTTAACTCCGTTTCAGACCTTTCATTAATGCCTACCTCCTCATCAAAAGGTTCATATGGGAGTGGGTCGATCTAGAGAACTGGATACAAGTCAGCATGCCATCTAGAGATGAGTGGGATAAAGGGTTATTGTCTTGTAGACATCATTCTTAACTCCGTTTCAGACCTTTCATTAATGCCTACCTCCTCATCAAGCGGTTCATATGGGAGTGGGTCGATCTAGAGAACTGGATTCAAGTCAGCATGCCATCTAGAGGTGAGTGGGATAAAGGGTTATTGTCTTGTAGACATCATTCTTAACTCCGTTTCAGACCTTTCATTAATGCCTACCTCCTCATCAAGAGGTTCATTTGGGAGTGGGTCGATCTAGAGAACTGGATCCAAGTCAGCATGCCATCTAGAGGTTAGTGGGATAAAGGGTTATTGTCTTGTAGACATCATTCTTAACTCCGTTTCAGACCTTTCATTAATGCCTACCTCCTCATCAAAAGGTTCATATGGGAGTGGGTCGATCTGGAGAACTGGATTCAAGTCAGCATGCCGTCTAGAGGTGAGTGGGATAAAGGGTTATTGTCTTGTAGACATCATTCTTAACTCCGTTTCAGACCTTTCATTAATGCCTACCTCCTCATCAAGAGGTTTATATGGGAGTGGGTCGATCTAGAGAACTGGATCCAAGTCAGCATGCCATCTAGAGGTGAGTGGGATAAAGGGTTATTGTCTTCAGACCTTTTATTAATGCCTACCTCCTCATCAAAAGGTTCATATGGGAGTGGGTGGATCTAGAGAACTGGATCCAAGTCAGCATGCCATCTAGAGGTGAGTGGGATAAAGGGTTATTGTCTTGTAGACATCATTCTTAACTCCGTTTCAGACCTTTCATTAATGCCTACCTCCTCATCAAGCGGTTCATATGGGAGTGGGTCGATCTAGAGAACTGGATCCAAGTCAGCATGCCATCTAGAGGTGAGTGGGATAAAGGGTTATTGTCTTGTAGACATCATTCTTAACTCCGTTTCAGACCTTTCATTAATGCCTACCTCCTCATCAAAAGGTTCATATGGGAGTGGGTCGATCTAGAGAACTGGATACAAGTCAGCATGCCATCTAGAGATGAGTGGGATAAAGGGTTATTGTCTTGTAGACATCATTCTTAACTCCGTTTCAGACCTTTCATTAATGCCTACCTCATCAAAAGGTTCATATGGGAGTGGGTCGATCTAGAGAACTGGATCCAAGTCAGCATGCCATCTAGAGGTGAGTGGGATAAAGGGTTATTGTCTTGTAGACATCATTCTTAACTCCGTTTCAGACCTTTCATTAATGCCTACCTCCTCATCAAGAGGTTTATATGGGAGTGGGTGGATCTGGAGAACTGGATCCAAGTCAGCATGCCATCTAGAGATGAGTGAGATGTCAACTAAAGGTTTGTTATAGAGGCATAGAGGCAAACGTATGCATGAATAGCATTGGGGCACTCGCAAATGTTTGGCCTGGACGGAACCAGGGAATAGTAGTGGTTCCTTAAGTGGTGGTAATTAATTGCTTTGTTTATGAATTACACAACCCTTTGCAAAATGTTGGGTATCTTTTTGATATCACAAAACGGTACCAAAACATATAATTATGTATTGTTCTTTGCCTGGTGGTCCCCTGTAAGTTTGTTGCCCAATTATGGAAACTGGACCATGTTTAAAAAAGGATCATTTTGCAAAATACCTCTCAATCTTCTCAAGTCTCTGCTTCTCTTGTCTCATGTACTCAGGCTATCAAAGTGGCTGGAGCCAAGGTAAAAGTGCTTAATGCTCAAGACTTCAGTGTCATAAAGCATAATGATAATCAATCAAATATATAATAATAAAGTATAATAATTTAAGTAACATTTGACAATTATCATTATTATGTATTTTTGAGACCTGGTGTGAGGGAGTTGCCTTGATTTTTTAGTTTCTACACAGGAATGGAAATAGCTTCAATAATGAACAAACCAAGATCTCGGTCATTGTAGATGCCTTAATCCATCTGTCTCATTTAACTCTATTCACTTTAGTTATTAAATGCCCTCTGCATCAACAAACAAGACAATTATAATTTAAAACATGATGTAATTTGTAACCTTACTGATGTGACATTTTCCTTGCGACACAGAGTACATCTATAACGCCACCAAACTGTGGAAGAGAGCGCCCACTCAGAGTGATTTAGATGGAGCAGCCGAGAGCCTTTGGCGTCTTCAGGACACGTACAAGATTGACGCGGCGGCGCTGATTGATGGAGCCAAGATGGACCCAGCTTTGACAGGTAATTGGATTAACTTTTTTGAATAACCAATGTGCAATATTAATTAGATTTTCTTTATTTTGAAATTGGTTGTAATTTCAAGGTACCGTTAATATCTTTCATTTTTTGTCATTCATGTCTCATTCATATTTGTGATTCCCTTGACATTTTGATGCAGCAAGTTCACATCTGCCCAACAAATAATTTATCATAGTGCAATGTTTCAGCAAATTAAATAGCGTTCTATAATAAATTTTTTTTTTAGCAACACATACAAGTAAATGCTTTGAGGTTGGGAGGCTAGCCTACCAAAGCAGCAAGGACTTCCATTATGCAATCAATTGGATTGCCGAGGCACATAGGAGGCTCAACAATTAGACCATTGATGCCGACAAATAAAAAATTGGTCTCTTAAAATTAATTTGACTTTATATTTACCAGCACATGGTCACTGCTTTGATGTAGGCAGGCTTGCCTACCAAGGCACTCAGGACTTCCGACATGCAATCAAGTGGCTTGCTGAGGCTCATCGGAAGCTCAACAATGAGATGATTCATGTTGGCAAATAAGATATTCTCATTAAACTGAAATTTGTTTTTATATTTACCAGCACACCACTGCTTTGAGGTTGGCAGGCTTGCCTACCATGGCGCTCAGGACTTCCGACATGCAATCAAGTGGCTTGCTGAGGCTCATCGGAGGCTCAACAACGAGACAATCAATGGTGACTTCTTTAATCTCAACGAGACTGAAATACTTGATCATCTTGCTTTTGCAACCTTTTCAGTAAGTGTTATAAATAAAGAGTTCTTAACCCCTTCACCACTGGAACCGAGTGGGTTGTGTACAAAGTCTACGGGGATTTCAGGGAACGGGTTACAAATGCAGAATCTGCCTCAGAATGTGCACTGTCCTCCGGTGACTGTGCTACCATGATGATTCAAGATGTACCCCCTTGGACTGTTGGTCAAACGTAACCTGTTCCCTTCCAGAACCTGGAATCTTTGTAGACTTTGTACACAACCCACCCAGTTCCTGTAGTCATGGGGTTAACTTGCTTATCAGAATACCAATTTTACTTAATAAACTGAGTGTAAATTTAGTTAGACTTACACTGGGTTTATGATATACTTTAGACTCACTCAAGTTTAAATCATTAGAATACTAGCTAATGTTTATACAGTATATCAGAGATAAAGATTGAAGCTAAAATTACCGGACAGCCTTGCTTGTGCCATATTCTGATGAATCAAACTAGATGTGTCCATAATTCACAGTTTGAATATTTTCATATACAGGTACTTTCAAAACATAATCATAATGTTTTCATCTTGCATTGGCATTTAATGGCATTCCCTATTGATTTTAGTTTTAGGGCCTAGTGTTGTCTTGCATTTGGTACTTATCATTGTTATTAGGGGCCATCTACAAAGTATGTATGCACATTATTGTTCGAAATTGACCCCCCCTGTACGCACTTTTTATGCATGTGGTAATATGCAGCGTACGCATCAGCGTGAACCCCCCCTCCCCCCTCTTGTGCGTACGTACTTTGTAGATGGCCCCTTATTTTGTGCATATCCATTACAATTAAACTGTTTTCTTTTATTTCTAGGAAGGGCACTTGCGGGAAGCCTTATCATACACTGACAAGCTGATCGAGTTATGTAAGTACATGTATGTTACGTAGGTGTTTTTTTTGTAACTTATTTATTAATACAAATTAATTTGTTATTTATCCAGGTTATCCTCTTCAGTGCACTTTTGCTCTGTTCCCCCAGAGGGACCTGCATCTAATTATTACTTATTTATAACTCAGCCATTGTATACACTTCAGCACTTAATGGTGCACTCTCTCCACTCCCTGGGGAGCATTCCAGCAGATGCTACTTTATAGTGCTCTCATGCTTTTTACACACCATCACTAAAGGGATCTAATAACTTTGTTGATATGTGCAAATAGTGATGAGTGGTTGATACAATGTATATTGTTATCTGATATGTCCATTGGGCGTTGCGTGAAAATGTCAAGTTAAATGGACGTTATATGGCCAAGAAATGAGCAAAAATGCCAAGTGATATTCTCTAACTCATTGCACTCACTTTGTACAAGTTTTTGACGGTCCAGTGGATAATTTTAACATCTGAAAACTTCAATCATAAATATCTTTTTAACGAAAGGGAAATTTTCAAAACCGAAATCTGTCCCATGCTTCTATTGTTAATACGAATACAACAAGGTATGAAGGTACAGCAAGAATTCCAATTGGATTTTGAGGATTTGGACAATGCTACCAAGTCCCTTTAATACTTTGCAGAAATAGTCAATGAGGAAGCTCTCAAAGCCATCTTTGGATGACCAGTGACTTGATCTAATGCTCCCAAAGCCATCTTTGGCTGATACCCAGGGGGCAAACCACCATTTTTTTAGGATTTCAGCTTTTGCCTGTTGTAAAAGGTTGGCCATCAGAAATGGCTTCTAGGACCTTCTAGGATCACAACCTAGGTGGACAACCTCGCGAACTAGCTGCTGGAAGTCCACAGAATGAGTTTCAAGAAAACCACACCTATATGCACTTAATAGTGTGTTTCAGCCTTAGGGGTCATGAACACCCAGTCGCACATCTTGCAAAATTACACCACAATGCACGCCTGATTCCAACTTGTTTTTATTTCTTGGAGGGTCTTCCTCAGAGTCCTGCGCATCGTTTGATACCAAATTTGAGCATATTGCAGCTTTGGTTAATACTGTGTCATACGTCGTTACAAAGTGGTGCGTCACACACGGACGTGAAATTTCGTATACAGCGCTTATGTATAAAATACAAATAAATGCTTAAAGAGTTAAAAATAGGATTTTTTAATCTTTAAAAACCTAATTCGCTTTTGAAATACCTATGAAGATCATTATACAGCGACACCAGCTATGTTAATTGATAAATCAATACAAAACATAAGCAATAAAAACAAACAAATACATAAGAATATGAGTTCTCAATGTATTAATTTGTTTAGATGTGTTATATTTGCGATGAAAATTATACAAAATTCATCTAAAACATCATAACCTTTCATTCACAAATTTGAATCAGATACGGGGGAGGTGTGTGTTTGTCTTGGGGGGGGGGGGGGGGGGGGGGGTTGAAGGGGGTTAACAAGACCAACCATACCTCATCAATGGGCTCCAAAAATAACTATAATCGAGGACTACTCACCCAGTATGGACGAAGTGTAACTGAAGGCTTACATGACAAATTCCAAGCATAGTATCTTACTAGTTTTTAAAAAGAGGTACATTATGAAGCTTGAAAAGGGGCATTATTGTCTCCAGAAGCAACCAAGTATGCAATATGCTCAAATTTGGTATCAAACGATGCGCAGGACTCTAGGGAAGACTTCAATGAAAAGACGTGCTGGAATCAGCAGGCATTGTGGTGTAATTATGCAAGATGTGTGACTGGGTATGCATGACCCCTAAGGCGGCTGAAACACACTTTTTAGCTGCATAAGGGGTGAATATCTTTGAAACCCATCATGTGGACTTCCAGCAGCTAGTTTGCGAGGTTGTCCACCTAGGTTGTGATCCTAGGAGGTCCTAGAAGCCATTTCTAGTGATCAACCTTTTACAACAGGCAAAAGCTGAAAAACCCCTTTTGCCCCCTGAGTCTTTACCAAAACTCAAATATCCCTTTAACAATAAAATCATGGGACAGGTTTCGGTTTAAAATTTCCCTTTCGTTCAAAAGATATTTACGATTGAAGTGTTCAGATGTTAAATTATCCACTGGACCACGAAAACCGTGTACAGAGTGCAATGAGTTGGGTGAATATCACATTTTTGCTCATTACTCGGCCATATAACGTCCATTTAACTTGAAATGTTCACACAACACCCAGTGGACATATCATATAACAATAATATACATTGTATCAATCACTAATCACTTTTTGCACATGTCAACAAAGTTACTAGATCCCTTTAACATGTATCATGTACAATAACTATGCAGTCGACTCCTCTGTGAATTATATGCGTCTCACTTTCAATCACGAATCACGTGCATAGCTAATTGGTTGTGTATGCCAATTGCTTTGTATGGAAAGGGTCAATTGGGAATTGGCATAAACATGATAAACTCCCTCGTGTAGCTGCTAAAGATTAGGGCATCTAATAATGAACTCCAGATCAAAAGGGCATATGCCTTTCCTTCTAACCAACACGAATATTTAATTCACAACTAACAAGAAGTTAAACACGATTTGCATTTTAACAAAATAATTTAATTGATTTTTCCATCAGGGCGTAGATTCAAATGTGATATTGTGTTCTTTTCTAACCATAATTTTTTAATTTGCTTTGTGTCTCGTTTTCAACAAAGCAATTTGGGCATGGATTCAATTCTTGAATAATTTACACGCCACTTACTTGGTATAATCTGCATTATTATCTCGGTAATGAAATGCTAAAACATGTCGTCAATCATATTCCTAAAGTCGAAAGTAATTTCGTTAATGGAAATCTGTTGCAGCTCAATCGAAAACTAGGTGTATTTGCATTTCATTTTCGAAAGAGATGAAATTACACGTTCGAATCGTTTCTCTAAAACGTTAAAAACACGTTACACGTACAAGGTCTCCAAATAGGTCCCCAGTAATTTATTTTTACTGATTGAATTGATTGTGGTGGTTGAAACGATTCTACATGTAGAGAAAATTAATAAATTGTTTTAGAGTGATATATTGGTGAATTGTATGGTTGAAATGATTGATTGAAATGATTCTACCTGTAGAGAAAATGAATAATTTGTTCTAGAGAGATACATCGGTGACTTTTATGGTTGATATGATTCTACCTGTAGAGAAAATGAATAAATTACCCAGGGGGCAAACCACAATTTTGTTAGGATTTCAGCTTTTGCCTGTTGTAAAAGGTTGGCCAACAGAAATGACTTCTAGACCTTCTAGGATCACAACCTAGGTGGACAACCTCGCGAACTAGCTACTGGAAGTCCGGATGAGTTTCAAGAAAACCACACCTAATGCACTAAATAGTGTGTTTTAGCCTTAGGGTCATGAATACCCAGTCACACATCTTGCACAATTACACCACAATGCATGGTGATACAAGCTTGTTTTTTTCATGGAGGTCTTCCCTAGAGTCTTGCGCATCGTTTGATACCAAATGTCACACTTCATTACAACGTGATGCGTCACACATGGACGTGAAATTTCGAATACAGCGCTTATGTATGAAATGCAAATAACTCCCTAAGAGTTAATAATAGGCTATATTTTGATCTTTAAAAACTTAATTCGATTTGAAAAACATATTAAGAGCATTATACAAGGACACCAACTATGTAAATTGATAAATCAATACAAAACAAAAGCAATACAAACAAACAAATACATAAGAATATGAGTTGTCAATGTATTAACTTGTTTAGATTGCGATAAAATGATACAAAATCCATCCGAAACATCATAACTTGTCATCATTTGAATCAGATGCGGAGGAGGTGTGTGTGTGTGTGTGTATTTTTTTTTGGGGGGGGGGGGGGGGGGTGGTTGGAGGGGGTCACAAGACCATCAGTGGACTCCAAAAAAAAAAATAATCGAGGACTACTCACCCAGTATGGACGAAGTGTAACTGAAGGCTTACATGACAAGTACATAATATGAAGCTCGGAAGGGGGTACTGTTATTAAGGATTGGCCCCATAACGTGGATTATAGGACCTTCTAGGAACACAATCTGTGTGCAAAACCTTGCTGGAAGTCTACGTCAAGCGTATACTGAAAAAACCCGTCTACACCAAACCACTCATCTCTGCCGAGTTGAAATATATGCTGCACCTTCATTCATCAGTTTATCCAGCACACATCATATATGTCGTGTCATCGGGGATAAAGAGCTGTAGTCGAGGTCATGGCAGTACTGGAAACCAAACCGTATACAGCAACAGCACATTCCTTCAATTCCAAAGCATGGAACCGCCTTCTTCATGTATAGGAACAGTTATTCTGGCACCCTTTAACACATCAACATGATATTGCCTTGCCCAGGTTTTCTGTGTAGTTGACACTAGAACTGCTTTTCTATCACTGAGGGACTATCCAAATTCTGTACATGATGGAAAGTTTGGCTTGGGAATGTGCGCATTTTTTATCAATGATTGCATAAGAAGCTCGTTTGAGACAAAGGAGAAAAGCGTCCTCTTTACGAGGCAGTATCTTCAAGAGAGTTGACTCGTTGTTCAAGAACTTTTAAGCTCTCAGTTTTCCCAGATCGGAATCCTTAAACTGGTCTGCTTTGGTGCTGTAAACATCCATTGTGAGTTCTCGTGTCCGAGTGATAGTGACATATGGCGCACATTGCATCAACAACCACTGTTCTTTTACAGTTCGGTTGTCATTGACATTGACTACAACCTCTTTATCCCTGATGACACGATTCTGACCAGATGTATGGTGTGGGCTGGATGAATGGAGATGCAGCATAGAGGGAGCATTATACACTTAAACTCTGTTTGTAGAGATGAGATGGCTGCATTTAGTGGTTTGTTTTGTAGATGCTTTTCAAGTTCCGCTTCATGTGGACTTCCAGCAGCTAGACCAACTAGGTTGTGTTTCTAGTATAAGGTCATATGAGTCATGTATGTGGGCCAACCTTTAACATGAGCCAACTATGTTCATGTGTGTTATACATCCTTTGCAAGCTTCACGATGTATCTCCTTATAGACCTAGAAAGAGACTCGCCCTCACACGTGTCATGTAAGCCTACAGACACACTTCGTCCAAACTGGGTGGATAGACCTCGATTATAATTATTGTTGGAGTTCATTGATGAAAGGCTGGTCTTTTGAACACCCCTTTGAAATGTTTGAGGGCTGGTACTTTGAGGGCTGGTAAGACGGCATCATGTGACAGGGGAGGGATCAGCGTTGCCAATTACATTTGAACAGGGGTGCGATCGCCCAATTGTATGTATACTCAATCCATGGAGCTGTATTTAGGACATCTATGTAGCTCTTGTGGCTCAAGCCTCACTAATTTGTCATGTCTTGAAGATTTGTTTAAAAAATATTATTTATATTTTGTTTTGAAAAGGAAATGTATACTTATATAATTATTAATAATATAAATGCATCAAACTATAAAGAAAGAAACGTAGCTGGCGACAATAGTCAATATTGACTTATTGCCAAAAAGAACTAAATTACAACAACAACAACCCTTCCCTCCTCCCGTGTATCTCATTCAAGGGATAAGCTTAATATGTGATTTTGTGGATATATTTTGTATCATTTGATATAGTAATTTAACCACATCTAAACAAATTATAGCATTAACAACTCATATTCTTATGTATTTCATTGTTTTGTATTGCTTATGTTTTTTATTTTTAATAATTTACATACTTAGTTTCATTTTATAATGCGAATTACGTTTTTAAAGATCGAAATAAAGCCTATTTTTAATGGTTAAGAATTTAGTTGCCTTTTATACATATGCGCTGTATACGAATTTCACGTCCGTATGTGACGTATCACGTTGTAACGACGTGTGACACAATAACCAAAGAAGCAATATGCTCTTATTTGGTATCAAACGATGCACATGACTCTAGGGAAGGGGGGAATACCTCCATGAAAAAAACAAGCTGGAATCAGCAGTGCATTGTGGTGTAATTGTGCAAGATGTGTGACTGGGTATTCATGACCCCTAAGGCTAAAACACACTATTTAGTGCATTAGGTGTGGTTTTCTTGAAACTCATCCTGTGGACTTCCAGTAGCTAGTCCGCGAGGTTGTCCACCTAGGTTGTGATCCTAGAGGGTCCTAGAAGCCATTTCTGGTGACCAACCTTTTACAACAGGCAAAAGCTGGTAAACCCCCTTTGCCCCGTGGGTATGACCAGTGACTTGATCTAATGCACCCAAAGCCATCTTTGGATGACCAGTGACTTGATCTAATGCTCCCATAGCCATCTTTGGCTGACCAGTGACTTGATCTAATGATTTTCATTTCAGACCAAGGGGAGAGACCTATAGGTGATCTGAAGGAAGTGGTCTTGTAGAAAGAAGGAGGAGGCAGAAGATTGCAATTATTTTGTTAGAAAAAAATGGTATCAACACGGGACATGCGGTGGTATAAGGACATCAAGAATCACTACTAATATCTGTTTGGGATGGGAGACCTGATGTGGGTAGACTGGGTAGACTGGGAGAAGAAAAAAGAGGAGAAAGATAGCAATTTAAAAAAAAGAAATATTTGCACAAACATTCATCATTTTCGTTTTAATTGTTTTTTAATAGCTCCAGACATCAAGCGTTACAAGGACAACAAGAATTACTACGAGTTTTTGCTGGCAAAGCAGGAGCGACCGAGGGGTGAGATGGGGGACCTGAAGGGGGTAGACTGGGAGAAGCTAGAGGAGGAGGAGGCTGAGGAGAGGGCAAGGATGGTGGAGGAGGAGGACGGGAGGAAAGTATCCACTGAGAAGCATCAGTACGAGGCTCTGTGTCGAGGGGAATCCTCACCAACAAAGGTAGGTTCCTGATTTTAGTTTTCATATTTGTGTGAACCTTGCTTAAAACATGAATTCATAGATCTGCCAAAATGTTATTGACCATGAACATTACTTTGTTATATATATATATCTTGTTTATATGAGGGCAAAATAACCAAACAATACAAATAGCTCGGACAAGCAAAATTACCGTCATAGGGATTTGTTATATCATTGCCTTTTATTAAAGATTTCTAAAAGGTGACGTCACAGCTATTCATTGCCATGGGTATGGTTCCAAACAGTGTCGGGCAAGCCATAAATGTCTGACCTAGCGGTTACTGAAAAAGCAATCATCTAGCTCCAACCCACCCCCAAAATCCTGAATAGGACAAGTACTTTAGAACCATTGCTACATGTATAATAATAATACTCATAGTGAATAATTTTATGATTGAAAATATTTCTAGGCAGTTTCTTCTATGTTTAAATTTAATTCTTTTATTGCACATTTCCAATTAGTAACTACTAAATGCTCTGTAAAACCTCTCCAATCATGCCAATCTACAATGAAAAAAACAAACTGTGGGGGATAACCTCAATTCTACTGGCAAGCTATTCCAAACAGTGCGGCCAGCAAAATAAAAACTACTTTCCCCAACCGACCTTTATAATTATAATAATAATGATAATAATTGATTGTATTTGTATAGCGCCTAATGCAGAACATCCTTTAAGCGCTTATTATTATCCCTGGTCATTTGGTACAGTTCAGACCTGCACAGTTATCTTGTAAACATTCTCAACTCCCCTTTATAAGGTTCCATCTTCATTCCTTGCATCCACTTGCAGCATTCCAGATCCCTTGGGTGCAGATACCAGACCAACTCCCACCCCCTGCTGGTCCTGCAGCCTTCCAAAGAGGAGGTTGTCTCTCAGCATCCCAGACTAGTGGTCTTCAGGGATATCATCAAGGACAGAGAGATTGAGATCATCAAGAACCTTGCCAAGTCCAGGGTATGAGACGATGGTCAGGGTCATAGCTCACTGATGACTAAGGGGCTTTGACAAGTTGACTAAGGAGCTTGGTCAGTTTGACTAAGTAGTGTGGTCAACTTGACTAAGTGGATTGGTCAATTTGGCTCAGGGGCTTAGCCAATGTGACTAAGGGGTTTGGTCAATCTGACTAAGTACCTTGGTAAATTTGACTAGGGGTTAGTTAACTTTGACTAAGGTGCTTGGTCAATGTATTCAGAAGCTTGGTCAGTATGACCAAACTTCTTAGTCAATTTGACTTAACTGCCTCTGGGTCATTTGACCAAACTGCCTAGTCAATCTGAACAGTTGGCTTGATAGTCATTTTGATTAAGTGGCTGGATAAGCAGTATAAGGTACAAAGTCTAGATGTGTCAGATTGGGTAAATGGTCATTGATTGATACAGGCCTGCAGTGTTGGGTTCAAATGCTTTCCTTATGTCCTTCTGGAGTCAATTTGGGTTCTAATTAGGTCCAGTGCACATGACAATAGGCTAGCTTGGTTGAGATTCAGAAGAGGCCTTTAGATTAGAAGATTAGAGAAGATTAGAATAATTACAACTCTAAAAAGTTGAACAAACATGTAGTTTTGCCTTTAATGTATGGGCAAATTGTATTTTATTGGCAGCCAAGGATGGATGACAAGTTTTGGTATGAATTAGATCAATTACAATGAGGGTGGTTTTATTTGCATTTGGCCTTTAGGGTCTTTGCTAGGTTCCTAAAATCTGGTCCAAACCTGTTCCTAGTCTGTAATATAATCAGGAATGTACTGAGCCCAACACTATAGACGTGACCCGTTACAATTGCTATCTGACAATCTGGAATTTGACCCCTTACTGCTTCGTCATCCACTGACCATTGTGCCGGATGTCGAGTCCCAAATGTCGTTCTTGCTCAAATTGCATGGAAAACTGACTTGCATGACTGCATGATATAGTGAATGGAAACAAGTGCTAATAGAAGAAGAGATAATGACCCAAATTCTCATCAGTAGCACAACTTTAGTCCAGACTAAAAAGACAGAAACTGCGACATGGTTTAAACAGTTACTGGTAGCTTCCGTCTGTTTAGTCTTGACTAAAGTTGTGTCACTGACGAGAATTCGGGCAAAACAGTTTCTTCAGTTTACTGATGAAAATGTTTCCCAGCCCAGCTTGCATGACGCATCCTATTTCATTACAGAAAACTTTGTTGGTAAGATTTATCTGCTGAAAAGTTGTGCAAATATGTAGACAGTCATTTGATGTATTAACAGTAAACATGCCCATGAGCTTGATTGGAATGTAGTCTTATATCATGCATGATTTAAGTGTTGTAATGTCTTTCTCATTTGCATATCACTTGTGGATATTTTTGTTGGGGGGTCAAAATTTAAGCCGTGCTTTTTAATAATAGTTTTACCACATGCGTATTTCTTGTTGGAGTCAAAGTTTGGAGTCGACAATTTATGTCCCAATAACTCAACATTTGGACCTACGCTGCCCCATGCTACATGATCCTGAATGTATTATTAACCCATAGAGTGGGCTATGTACAAAGTCTATGGGGATTTCAGAATCTCAAAGGGAACTGGTTAATTTGTTCTAATTCATACCATGCCCTTATAAACACATTCAGTGAAATGTATATAGGTTTGTCTTGTGTTTGAAATAACTGCATACTTTCTACAGCTGATCCCAGATAAAACCAACTACATGTATGAAATCAAATGACAGTTTTACTCTCGACCAATAAAACTTATGTTGTGACTGTGTTTAGCCAATCAACGACGTGTATTTCACTAAGTCAGATGATATAACAGAATGTTACATTAGCCCCCCCCACACCCTCCCAATCTAACCATATCCGATTAATCAAGTGCCACTATAGTATGTTATAACATAATGTAACATTAACTTCCCCCACCAATCTAACCATGTCCACGTTATCAAATGCCACTTTGTGTTATAACAGAATGTAACTTTAATTCCGACCCACAAATCTAACCATGTCTGATGTCATAAAAAGCCACTGTGTGTTATAACAAAATGTTACATTAACTACCGCCCACCAATCTAACCATGCATGCATGCCATTGTAATTCTAACCCCCGACAGCTTGAGCGAGCGACCATTTAGAACTCTACATCCGGTGCCTTAGAGCCCAGTAAACATCGCATCAGCAAGAGTGGGTGGGTGAAGCGCAACGAAGCAAGCGTCATCCAGAGGATTTACCGTCGGATGGAGGCCCTCACGGGACTGGACGTCCAGTCGGCTGAAGACCTGCAGGTAAGGCATCTACATACATACAGTCTAACCTGTCTTAGTGGCCACCTGTCTACAGCAGCCAACCTGCCTATAGTGGCCACTAAACATGATCCCTAGCAGAGAAAAACAATGGAATGATAGAGGTGACCTGTCTACAGTGGCCACTTTTCTTACTTCCCTTCTGTGGTCACTATACACAGGTTAGACTATATTTTTGATTTTTTTGATTTGATTTGAATTTATTTCCATATTTCACAAATAAATGTTGAACAAGTAATGATACAAACAAACAATACATTCATAAACGAAATACAATAAATTGTAGACTAATATACAATAAAATATTACATAATCAACCATTTGTTTGTAATTAACATAACGTGAAATAACATATATAATTATAATGATATTAATATAACATATTGTATAGCGCCTAATGCAGAACAGCCTCTAAGCGCTTTCATTATTATTATTATATGTGACTGGCTATAGCAAAATCCTGCACTTGTCAGTATTCATGTTTTGAAGAAATTGGCATTTTAAGCTCACATAATGTGTGTACAAGACTTAAATTTGAAACAATCATATCTTCGCCAATTATTGACCAGTTTGTTAGAACAAGGCATTAAATGAAAGCTTGTGATGAGGCCTTTCTAATGGTATGAATATCTACATTTAGATTTTTACCGTCAAGTGCAGGGTTTTGCTATAGCCGGTCTCGTATTAGCACAGGCCCGCTGGCCGAAGGCCACTTAAAATAAGGGGAGATGTGAATTTCAGAGATGAAATGGGTGCAGACCAGACAAACATAAGCTGGTGTCACACAGAGGCCAATTATCTGGATAATTGGCCTCTGTGTGACACTGGCTATAGACCTGTTTATCAACCTTCATTTTTATCATCGTGGATCAAATTCATGCATAATGGTTTGAATTTGTAAATGTGCATACACAGACAAGTTTATTCATGAAATTGGAAAAGTACCATCATTTGCAAAAGTTTAAGACCACCCTTCCAAAATAAAAAAAAACACAACAAAGTTAAACATTTATTTTTCAGACATACTATTATTTTCAACGCATAACCCATGTATCACTTGAACTGCTGGGCTTATACCATTACCAGCGAAAAAATACACAGGGGCGGCGAGCGATTTCGCCCCCAAAATGCCCAAATTCGCCCCCGAAATTTGTTTTTGGATTTTTATATTTTTTGGATTTTCTGGATTTTTTGTGGGATTTTTCTGTTTGGATTGTGATCAAATGCTTATAAAATGATCACTTACAGCATTATAGCTTATTAATCGCCCCTGAAATTCGAAAAAGAGCCCTGAAATTTGTAGCCCCCGAAAGTTAGAAAAGTAGCCCCCGAAAATGGAGCCCCCAAAATAAAAATATTAATTTTTTCGCTGAC
This sequence comes from Echinarachnius parma, assembly GCA_037951105.1. Lineage (NCBI taxonomy): Eukaryota > Metazoa > Echinodermata > Echinoidea > Clypeasteroida > Echinarachniidae > Echinarachnius > Echinarachnius parma. The sequence goes on along the minus strand of JBAMJV010004118.1, from coordinate 54,334 downwards.
CATTACTCTTGTGCTACTGACCACTGTAGTAAACATGTTATGTAACCATTTAATAAGACAAAAGAATGCAGTCCAAATTATTGAAATACCCACAAATTCCCAGGTGGTCTTAAACTTTTGCAAATGATGGTATATAAATACAAACATGAAATGCAAGAAAGAATGAACATCAGAACTATTTAAATATTATTAGAATGGTTCAGTGGTGTTAAACATAGCTGAACATTAAAATGGGTCCTTCCTAAGTAACATATACTAATTGTAAAATCATGCATATTTCTAAATGATTTGTTTGTGTTTTAGTATTGACAATGAATGTTGATTTTTACTATCCCATTGCAGGTAGTCAACTATGGCTTAGCAGGGCATTATGATCCGCACTTTGATTTCACACAAGTAAGTTCACATATTGCAAGGCTCGAAATTAGCACTAGTTCTTGGCCACTAAGTAATGGCTTTGGAAACCAAAAATGAATTAGTGCCAAATTGTACTTGCCAGAGTTGGCAACAAAATCCCAAACTCATTATTATGAGATCCCACTGAAATGTAAATGTATCAGTGTAAATGTATCGATGTATTGATAGAAAACAATAACAACATAATTTACGGACGTTCATTAGTATTTACGGCAAACTTTGTCTTGTTATTATTATTATTATTATTATTATTATTTTATTCGGCAATCAAATACACATGAAAAGTGTACAAAATAAAAAATTGTAACCATTGGAATGCCAGGGCTTGGAAAAAGTTAACTAAATAACTGTGGCCAAAAGCCTTCCGTCCCAATTCCAGTGGCTACTTACAAAGTGAAAATGGTAACAAACCAACAGGATAAAAATTGTATACAAACGTTTTAACATCGTAATAAACACTAAAAAATCAAGAACTTCTAACACTAATTACAATGATAAAATTTATGCATCAACACAAACTAGCAAGCCACGTGTACAAGGGGTCCATGGCCACCCCCGATCGCAAATCCAACGGAAGCTCATCCCATAGGCGCGGGAAAGTATGAATGGCTGAGCAATGCAACCGCTGGGTTCGTGCCCGGAGGTGAATGAACTTGACCATGTCCACGTATCTACCATTTACCTTAACAGCATCGCGAACCACATCACAATTAATCAACCCGAACAATGCTTTAACCACATAAGTATATAAACAACATCTTCTTCTCATTTCTAATGGATACCATTTAAGAATATATATCCTCGTATGGCATTTCTTGTCTACGTTGCCGAAGTGCAGCACGAGAGGCACGGCGTTGAATCTCCTCAATTTTATCAGAGAGAAATATTGTATGCAAATACCACACAGGCTGACCATATTCCAATATTGGAATAACAAGAGATTTGTAAACAGAAAAAAAGATTTTGTTCTTAGCTGTTTTGATGTTTGTGAATATTGCTGCATTTTTAGTGTACAGCTGTGAATGTGACATTTTGTTTGTTGAATACAAAATACTATTATTATTATGCTAAATACGTAAATATGGGTTATGTAAATTGAATCAAGCAATTTGTGTGAGCATTGTGGACCATGTGGATTGAGTGCATTGATCAGATTACTGATTCATGTCTTCCTTGTTCTTGACTAGAGCTCTTCCGTGTACACCAGTGGGAACAGGATCGCCACCGTGCTTTTCTATGTGAGTATATTTGATGTAAAAGACTTCTGAAAACTGCTTATCTGCTTTAAAGGCAAGTGTAATAAAATGAGTCAAAGTAAATAGCCGAGCTATCGAATCTAGCAGATCCTTGGTCTGGGCTGGGAATGACAAGTACATTATACTGTAACATGAAGCTAAATACTACATAAAACGGGTTGGGAGAGAGCTGGAACGGGTACAGGCTATGTCTTCTCTGACTGGATGGAGGAGCATGCATCAGTTTGTTGATTGAGTCATTTCTATTTAGGTGATTTTCTCTTTTTCCAATTGTATTGAAAGATTCTCTTTTTCTTCTCTTTCTTCTAGTTGAGTGATGTAGGTGGAGGGGCCACAGTATTCCCAGACATTGGTGTAACAGTAGAACCAGAAAAGGTGATGATAATAATGATGATGACAATGACGGTGATGATGATGATGATGATGATGATGATGATGATGATGATGATGATGATGATGATGATGATGATAATGATTATAATACCAATAACAGTAATAATAATAATAATTGTAACGTTTATTATTAAACCTGTTCCCTTCAAGATTTTGAAATCTGCATAGACTTTGTACACAACCCACTTGGTTCCTGTAGCGCTATTCACCCGAGTATCATATCGCTTTACACTATTAGTACTACCCTGATCAACGGAAAATAGTTTAATCACAAACTTATAAATCAGTACATCATTGCATAGATCAATATATTTTATATAATGAATAGGTGAAGAATTAATGAAAAGTAAAACAATTTATGAATGAATGAATGAATGAATGATGAATGAATGTACTAATAAATGAATGTAGAAATAAATTAAAACATTATAATCAACTGATCAATAAATGAATAAATAAATAATAATTAATTGATAAATAAATTAATAAATAAGTGAAAGCTCAATAGTATTATGCCCATATTTTGTCTTAATTGTTGTGTGTTCTGTCCATCGCAGGGCTCGGCCATATTTTGGTACAACCTGCATCGGAGCGGCAAGAAAGACTTGGACACCAAACATGCAGCGTGCCCAGTACTCAACGGCTCAAAATGGGGTAAGGAATATTTCAGTAGGGACTAGACTACATTAATTTTATTCATGATCATTTGCAGGGACAACTTCTAGTCGTATATTTCTTCTAGGGTATCACTAATAATGGAAATAATACATTTTTGTAAAAGCACTATCAACTAGTTTAACTGACCGCTGGAGGCTGCCATGTTTTCCAGCGGTATTGCATGAAACTGAGTGCATGTGAGTGTGCACAGACAAAAGCAGGAAATGTTGTTGAATCTGCTGCTAAGTCAGTGGTTACGTAACCGGCTTTTGTTAGTGCCAATTCAAATCAAAGGATGCTTCGTGTGGTACCATTGGAGAAAAATGGCATCCTCTAGTGTTTAGTCAAAACAGATAATGGTGGTTTAAATCTGTTTGATTATTTCCATTAATAGGGATACCACAGAGAAAATATATGACTATAGAAGTGATGGGAATTATGCACTTATCAGTAACTGTAAGCAAAAAAGCCAGTGTTTGGCTCCCCCATTTAAAGCCTTGTGGATCAGTGCTTAGGGCACAGTCTAGCAAACAGGAGGTCTCTGGTTCCATTCTAGGCAAAACCCACTGGACTGGATTCACAAAGCAGGTTTGTAGGAGGTTTGTACAAACCATGGTTTATCCGTGGTCTACATCTATGGAGTGCTGCTTGTATACAAGTAAAACAATTTCTAATGATATGACTGTAAGTGCTTGCTAACCAGCAAATTTCACCATGTGAGAAGACAAACATTTTATTTGGCGCATTTAATAAATGTGTTCCATCAACATTGTTAACAAGTAAGGAGTTTACATTCTTTCTCCATCAGTTTACAAATGGCACTCCATAGATGTAGACCATGGTAAAACCATGGTTTGTAGAAACCTCCTACAAACCTGCTTTGTGAATCCGGGCCATTTTGTTTTGTGCATTTTATGCTTGTTTTTAGATTGCTGTATTGTGTTTGTAAATATTACAAGAATACAGAAGTATGATGTTGCATTATTACATACATTTCTTGTGAGACTGTAAACTGATCTAATTGTTTGTGCCCCCTATTCATGTCAACAAAACGGACAGGACCTTTTCACATGAGACTTATATATATTTATAATAGTGGGTTTTGTTATTAAAAACCAAGCATGGTGGCTTAGCGGTTAGAGTGTCCGCCTCATGCAGGGGAGGTCCCGGGTTCGAATCCAGACTGGGTCATACCAAAGACTTTCAAAATGGTACCTCCTGCCTTCTAGCCAGACACTCGGCATTTATAGAATGGAGAAGGGAAAGTTAATCCCACGAGTTACCAGAGGACTGGCCCCCTTCTGTAGCTTTCGCTACATTTAGTAGACGTGTAGCCTAGGGCTAATGAAACGGAGATAGGCGCCGCCTTATGTGCCAACATTGGTACGGGAAAGACTTTAACTTTTAACTTTGTTATTAAAAGTTACATATACATGTGATATTGCATGATTAACTTTTCTCTTATTGTCCTAACATGCATATATACTTATGTGACGTTATACATATAATAATATTATTATTTCTTGTTTTGTTTTCTCTGCAGTGGCTAATATATGGATGCATGAGCACGGCCAGGAGTTGAGGCGGCCTTGTGGTCTGCAGAGAGAAGAGTAATTTATCTTGAACCCCAGGCCAACAATGTGCAACCTCACTAGTCACACTTTCTACTGCTGTGTAAATATGTAGGGACATACTTTATATGAATAAACTGCATCAGAACTGTGCTTGAAAGGGGAAGGGGGGGGGGGGGGGGGGGTGACACTAGTAGCTTCATATGAAGTAGTCTGATACTTGATCTCCAGTTCCAAGCTAGCAATATGCAACTTCACTAGTCACACTTTCTACTGCTGTGTAAATATGTAGCGACAGCATTTGTATGAATAACCTGCATTGGATTAGTGCTTGAAAGTGGAGGGGGACATTAACAGCTTCATATGAAGTAGTCTGATAATTTATCTCTAGTCCTAAACCAACAATGTTCAACTTCACTAGTCAGACTTTCTACTGCTGTGTAAATATGTAGGGACGCTAAATATTTCGCGAGGATTTATTGAGGACATATATTGTCTAAAATAGAAGAAAAAGACCCATTCATATACATGTACTAGTACATATTGATCTTGCATATACTCCCTGCCTGATCCCACCTTGTCTTTAAACAAACTCAATATCTAGCTAATCCATAAAATGGCTAGCGTCACACTTGAATATGAACATTATTGATGGATGAGGCTCATTGCAATTTGCTCTAAATATATCTATCTATTATTAGTATTTTTTTCAAAGTCAAACCAATACAACTCAGTCAGCTTATTCTGTTTTGCCAAACAAATAAGGGAGTAGTTAACTGTGTACAACTCAACTTTATTTGAGATTCTACTTTGCCAATTGCATAAATACTTGCATGTATGTTTCAAAGACATTTATGAGACTAATGACAGATGAATAATGCTGAAGGATTGGTTGTAGAACGGATTAATAGGGAGGGTGGTGGGGGTACAGGGGATATGAAACCCCCTTTCAGGGCTCGACACAAGCACTTGCTCGCTTACACGGGGCAAGTACAAATTGGTGTCGGGCAAGTAAGATTTCACAAATTTTGTAGTTCGCGTGCTCGACTGGGCAACTGAATAATTATTCAACTACGAGAGAACAATGTACATGTAGGTAGTTGAATACTTGTAAATCTTATCTAGAAGTAAGTCAATTTCATATTGGGGCAAGTAACATTTCCAAATGTATGATTTTACTTGCCCATTTGCCCAAATGGGCAAGTGCAGACAAAAGTTAGTGTATAGGCTTGCCCAAATGGGCAAGTGCAGACAAAAGTTAGTGTATAGGCTTGCCCATAAGCAAGTGCAGACAAAAGTTAGTGTATAGGCTTGCCCATAAGCAAGTGCAGACAAAAGTTAGTGTATAGGCTTGCCCATAAGCAAGTATTCTGTTTGTGTTTCCTTGGATTCCGAGTCACTGATGTTTACAGTGTCATGAAACATTCTACTTTTGCCAAAATTGTACGAAGAGAAGTATTACTGGTATTTTCCCTGTGATTCTTCATCTACTTTGTGTAACATATTCTGTTTTGGTTTTCTTCAAACTTGACTCACAATTTACCTTTTCAGGACTGGTCCTGAAAATACTTTGGCTTGGGTTGATTTTGCAATAACATGCATTCTGTAATAGACCCAAGCTGGAGTATTTTAAGGATCAGTCCTGAATGCGGTAATTGTGAGTCATCGTGTGTAATTACTATGCACTGTACTAATCCCACTGCCACAAAAGATTGATCAAATAATATTAATTCAATGTACTTCAAGTGTTTTACTAGCTTTGAGTAGTATATTCTTTATACCAGTGCTATCCTTTGAATGTCAGGTATCAAAAGAGCGTTTGTAAAGTGTATATGGTATTGATTAGGTATTCTGAATAAATGAGAATGTTACTTGTTATATATTTGGAAGCCCACCAGAAACAGTGTCATAGCGAGGGGGGGGGGGGGGGGGAGCAATGCCCCCAATAATTTGAAGAAAACAAACGACAACCGGAAACCTAAGGTATGGCCCCCAATAATTGTGCGTGCCCCCCAATCAGTCAGTCTGCAACTTCCCACAAAAGGAGGGATTGATTTACAATGTGGTTACACGAGTCATGCTCTTGTTTTTAGATTTATTTAAGCAAAAAATGGTACACTGAAAATTTGAGAAATACACTGCACCCAAAACGATTACCCGACTATGTGTCTTAATTTGTTTAGATCTTAAAATCAAGAAGTCATCTGCTAAAAATATCTGTTTGATGAAAAATGTAACTCATAGCGCTCTTTCATGTAAAATGAAGGTTTGTGAGGATGAACCATTACTGTGTTTGCAACTGATATAAATAGTGATCAACGGTACCATTCTACATGAAGTTCCATAACAGGAATGAATGATATAATTTGTTTAGTTTTTTTAATTAAAAGTTTTGAAAAATATTCCCTTTCAATATCATGTCTTCTTCTGTAATGCTTTGTGTGTGTGTTTGTGTGTGTGAGTTTGTAAGCACCCCAACCGAGGACATACGTGTATGCCACTACTATCCAACCACGGAAACATTTCCATCCATGGACTGTCCTCATTTGCTTTACTAGTGCAAACGATTTCTAATTTGATTTTCATTCATATGCGCGCGCATCAAAAATCCGGAAAAATTAACGTGCACCCCGTACGTCCACAGTTGTGCTGTTGAATTTCGAACACATACACAATAGTCCTCGGTTGGGCAGTGAAATATCAATATGACACATACACACATGTCCACGTTTGCATAGTACGAGGATTTCGGTCCTCGATTGACAACATTTACAAGTATGTGTGTGTTTGTGTGTGTGTGAGTGTGTGTGTGTGTATGTGTGTGTGTTAGCGTATGTGTGTTTGTATTATACTTTTTCAAACATAAATTACATAGACAAGAACAATATTAGATAAATAAAAAAAAGGGGCAAAGAAGATCATAGAGTGTATGAACAATACATGTTTGTACGTCGTGTATCGTGTATTGTGCGAAGTGCGAACCACATCAAAAAACATACAATGTGCATAATAATTACATAATAATAAACATATTGGATAAGGAAATGTTACAGGGTAACATCATCCAGTGTCCATCTACCATATAATTTCTATCACAATTATGTAAAACATAATGGAACCTGAGCAGAAATAAAAATGAGGGTTTGCACGGGAGAGACTGCTTTTTATCCATATTTTCATGGATGAATTATAACAAGCTTATGTGGCTTTGATATTGTTTCCGAATGTTTATACATGTAGGAAAAAAAAATCACAAATTCACTTTTGATCAAAATGGATTGTATCTGTCAGGTGTTTCAGAATGTTTCAGATCAGAGCCGTATGTCTAGATTCATTCTATTTAGTAAAGCGCTTAGAAACATTTACCGGTAAGCGCTAAATGTATTAGTACGGATCTGTTTCAGATGTCTGCAGAGCGCCCTCTTGCGTAAACAGCTGCCATTAAAACAGTATTCACATAAAAATATAGTAATTGCATACATTCATACTATGAATACATTAATACATCGGATGAGAAAGCATGTTTTGAGAAATAATCCTTGGTAATAAGCATATATCATTATCATCATTAGTAGGTGAAGTACATGTAGTAGTATAGTATTATTATTACTATTATTATTATTATTGTAGTAGTAGTAGTAGTAGTAGCAGGGGCGGATCTAGCTTTTTGCTAAGGGGGGGGGGGGCGTTGACCCAATGACGATCTAGCTTTTTGCTAAAGGGGGGGGGGGGGGTTTGACCCAATAACGATGTGGAGCATCGTCCATGAGCCGCAAAGCGGCGATTTTTGTTGTTGCTATTTTGAACCCCCGTAAGTGATTTTTTTTCACTTTTTTCACCGATACATTTTCAGTTGGCAGCCCAAGGGGGGGGGGGGGGGGGGGTTAAACCCCCTAAACCCCCCCCCCCCCTGGATCCGCCACTGAGTAGTAGTAGTAGTAGTATAGTATTATTATCACTATTTGTATTATTATTCGTAGTAGCAGTAGTAGAATAATAATAATAATAATAATAATAATAATAATAATAATAATAATAATAATAATAATAATAATAATAATAATAATAATAATAATAATAATAATAATAATAATAATAATAATAATAATAATAATAATAATAATAATAATAATAATAATAATAATAATAATAATAATAATAATAATAATAATAATAATAATAATAATAATAATAATACGAACATTTGTATAGCGCAGCTACTATAAATATATACTCTACTGCGCTTATAAGAAGCTCCTTTTTAAGTGAACAAAAACAAACGTACAAGAAACAGAAAGTACAACAATCAATCTTATGGAAAGGCCTGCTTAAACAAATGAGTTTTTAACGTAGACTTAAATGTATCAATAGATTCAATTTTTCTCAAATAATATGGTAAGCTGTTCCATAGTTTCGGGGCAACACAAACAAATGCACGATCTCCCAATGTTATCTTTGTTTTGGCAGAAAATTTGGGCAACTCCAAGAGTAGTAATAGTAGTAATAGTAGTAATAGTAGTAATAGTAGTAATAGTAGTAATAGTAGTAATAGTAGTACTAGTAGTAGTAGTAGATAGTAGTAGATAGTAGTAGATAGTAGTAGTAGATAGTAGTAGATAATAGTAATAGTAGTAGATAATAGTAATAGTAATAATAATAGTAATAGTAATAGTAATAGTAATAGTAATAGTAATAGTAATAGTAATAGTAGTAGTAGTAGTAGTAGTAGTAGTAGTAGCAGCAGCAGCATATGCGTACCCGGAGGGGGGGGGGGGGGGTTCAAACCCCCCCCCCCCCTTGACCAAAAAATGACTTGTTTATGGGGGGTTTGAACACCACCTTTACAACTTGTAGCTGGTCTCGAGACCACATTTTAGCGACCTCAACCATCATTACCAATGGTGTCGGAATCCTGGTCTCGTCCTCGAAAATGTTGACAATTCTCGGTCTTGGCTTAGAAAAAATTGTACAGACACCCCCAACCCCCCCCCCCCCCCCCCCCCCCGCTCCCCTGCTTACATGAATCTCAACCAATGGTCTTGGTCTCGGCCTCGAAATTTTTTGGCCGGTCCTGGTCTAGTTTTTCATAAGATATGCGAGTTATCCCCTTTTGACCGGGATGAACGCTTTATCAAAATGTTTGTTATAATTCATATCTATCAGATAACAGATGATGGTCCCGGTCAATAGGGGATGGGAACCTAAACAGGGCCCATATATCCAATATAGTATAATATATGTATAATTATGGAATTATGATATTCTGCAGAGACCTGTATCTTTTTTTGATAAGATATGTGAGTTAACCCCTTTTGACCGGGATGAACGCTATACCAAGTGATCCGTCAACCGGTTCATGAGATATCGCAAGAACGAGGCATTTTTGCACATATATATATATATAGAGTCCTGTGACCTTGACCTTTGACCTCATGAACCCCAAAATCTAATCAGATCATTGCCACCCCAATATGTACACTCATACTAAGGTTGAAATTGATCCGTCAATCGGTTCTTGAGATATCGCGAGAACGAGGCATTTTTGCATATATATTGAGTCATGTGACTTTGACCTTTGAGCTCATGACCCCTAAAATCTAATCAGATCATTTTCACCCCAATATGTACACACATACCAAGTTTGAAATTGATCCGTCAACCAGTTCTTGAGATATCGCAAAAACGAAAACTGGACGGACGTACGTACGGATGGACGGACGGACGTATGTACGGACGGACGGACAACCCGAAAACATAATGCCTCCGGCCACTTCGTTGGCGGAGGCATAAAAAATCAGACAGTAGGCTATACAGTAATTAAGTTTTGTAATATTGTACACTTTATTCTGATAGATATACACTGTACATTTCTATACAAGATAATATACAGACGAAACAAACATTTACAATCATCAATCATAGACATTAAAGGATGCATAATTTTGCCTATGAATTGAAAGCTGATAGGCATTATGAAGCAACATGGTGCAAATATACACTTTACATAAAGCACACTTGAATCATATTTTCTTGTAGCTGCGCCAAGACTATTTGCAAAATAAAGAATATGTACATAACAGACTCAAAAGTACATTTGTGACCTGATGTAGCCTCAAAACCCTAACAAAGTCGTAAAATTCAAGCCAAGAAAATTTAGATAAGAGTTGACTTTTAACATACAGTGTATATATATACTCCGCCAAAAAAGAAAATGGACACTTGTATAAGACCAAATATTTCGTATTCATTAAAGGGACTTAGTAACATTGTCCAAATCCTCAAAATAAAATTTTAATTCTAGCGGTTCCCTTATACCTTGTTGTATTCGTATTAATAAAATCATGGGACAGGTTTTGGTTTTTCAAATTTCCCTTTCGTTACAAAGATATGTATGATTGAAGTATTCAGATAAGAAAAACTCCGGGCGAGTTTTTCTTCCGTGTACAAAGTGAGTGCAATGAGTTACTGAATATCACTGTGCATTTTCGCTCATTACTTGGCCATACAATGTCCATTTGACTTGAAATTTTCACACAATACCCTGTGGACATATGAGATAACAACAATATACATTGCATCAACCATTCATCACTTTTTGCACATGTCAACAAAGTTACTAGATCCCTTTAACGATAAAATATATGATATATTATATCACATTAAAGATAAAATTATCCTCTTCAATATTGGCATGAAATCCAGATGAAATCATTCATGAATGACTTGTCACGGTCAATTAACCACACCAAGGTCTATTTTCAAAAATAGCAAAAATGGAACATCCACTCAACCATATAAATGTTGATAAGCTTAATTTAAAACGCTATATTCATGAGATGGCATAATTTTTCATTACAAATGTGACCTTTTCTATCTTCATCTCAATAAAGAGTATAAATGAAGACAAATTGTGAACGTTACCCTATATGTTTTTATTTTCATCCAAAAGTAACAAAATGAGAAATTCCACGGCAAAGGTTTATTAGTCAAAACCACAGTTTGTGCCCTTATTTCAGCATGAAAATGATATAAATTCTTCTCAAGAATTCTACCGTAGTCCAAAGATCTTCAAAACCTGAAGTCACCCTTGGTCAAACATTTGGGCAGTCTTTAACATGACATTTCTCTAGGTAATTATGGTTAAAATTGCAGGGGACACATGCAATAGACAAGCTTCATGCCTGTAATACAGACCAGTATGATAATGCTCTCATAACCTGGCCCTGTTTTATTGACAAATTTGTATTTCCAGAGTTTGTTCATAACAATAAAGTTGAATACGTCATAATTTACTTGCCCCGCCATCTTGTTTTAAGTGAAACGCTTACTATCATTTCAGTCGAATGGTGTGGTCCTCCATTGTTTTGCTATTTTTGAAAACAGACCTTGCTAGTGTTAAATGACCATGACATTTCATGCATAAACGATTACACCTTTAAGTTATACCCTGCATGTAGAGGACTAAATTCCCTTTAATTTGATATATGATAATGTACACTTTATCGTACATTTATTTCAACTTATACAAGTGTCCAGTTTCTTTTTTTGCGGAGTATATATATGTCTTTGCTTGATTTCTGACTCTTTTTGTAAAAGTACAACAGAAAGCTAAGGATTATAGAGAATTATTGAATATCAAATTCAGAAAATGTACATATTGCAACTTTATTAGACATTTGTGGTGACATGTCACATTTGTTTTGCATTGGACACCTTACAAACTTATTTTGTAATGGTATTTATTAATTTACTTCTGGGGTTACTCATTGAGACATAACAGGGGGCTAAATTGCCCTTAGCCCATCTGTAAATATCAGTGGAATTAAATTATTTGTACAGTATATTTCAAAATAAGGCAGTAATGCATTATACCATACATAACGTTGGTGCTAGACTGTCTTTATCAACATTGATCTTCCTGAGTTACTTTGAAATTCATAATTTTCAAGGTGTAATTAATATGTACACTACTATTCTACTACATATTGCAAGTACTGAATAATCATGTCTATACCACTGGGGTAGATCTCTAAGTGACCACTATTGTTCAGGGGGTGTATTCTGAAAATGGTAGTTAGAATTTATTGTATCTACATCACTAAAATATTTTATAGCAAATCAGCATTCATTAAGTAAAGTTTCAGAATACCGATTTGGCTAAAAAAAAATTCAGTTTCATAAATACAATAAATATTAGCTTTAAATCACTTTCATAATACACCCCCAGGGTGTGATCAATTCATCCCGCTGAAAAAAAAGCTTTCCGAAGGTCTACCCAATGTTCTTAGGGAGCCAAACGCTGGCATTTTCGCTTGCTGTTACTAATTAACTCTTTGAGCGCTTAACTCTAGTCACAAACAGCGGCCCGCTTTGTTCGACTCTAGTCACAGACAACGATGCGTGCGGCGCGTGCACGCATACACGCATACAATATACGATGCGTGGGGCACGCGTGCACGTGCACGCCTAAAATAATCTGGCGACGGAGGGATCTACTGCACAGCGCACAAAGTGTTAATGCATAATTCCCATCACTTCTAGTCGTATATTTCTTCTTGGGTATCACTAATAATTAAAATAATCAATGTTTTTAAAACCACTATTATGTGTTTTGATTGAACACTTGGAGGCTGCCATGTTTCCCAATGGTACCTCATGAAACATCATATATGATTGGTACTAACAACAGCGAGTTACGTCATCACTGATATAACCCAGTAGTCAGATGAAACAGTTCATAGAGGTATCAACAACAGTGATTTTTTCCATTATAATGGATGCCAAAGAGGAAATATGAGACTAGAAGTGACAGGAATTATGCACTTATCAGTAACAGTGGGCGGAAATTCCAGCGTTTGGCTTCCCTTTTACTACAATAATGCCAAACTACACACAGAAACATAAATCTTCTGTACATTATTGAGATGAAAAGCAAATGAAAAGCAAATTACATTTAAATTCTTTTAAAATCTGTACATGCTCAAAAAAATGACACATTCTTTTGAAAGATAATTCCTACAAAGTACTGAACCATTTCACTTTATCACAGATAACCAAACATTAAAACCTGTTTACAATGACCACCTAAGGGAAACAAGACTAGTGGCTACAGTTAACATGTGACCTCTATAGACAGGTTCCATTTCATTACAGTCAAACCTGTGTATAGTGGCTACCTAAGGGAAACAGAAATTGTGGTCACTGTATACACATGTAGGTGTACTCTATAGATTTCTTCACATTTTGTCTTTTCTTTTCAGGGGGACATATTTGGTGGCCATTATAAGCAGGTTGGCCGCTATACACAAGGTAACCTCTCAGACAGGTTTACAATGTATTTGTGAATAGATAAGTTCCTGTAGGAGATAACGTAAACATAAACATTTGCTTCATACTGCATCACACTTTTATTATTTTTAGCTTCAGTATGCCAAGATACAATGAGTGAAACTACAAAATGAAGATGAACATTTTTCCAATGTTGGCCAATATACATTAAGTACTTTAAGCAGAACAAGACATGACTGTTTATTATACAAATACATTTTTTAATTTATAGAATACCAATTAGAAGCAATATAGCATTTAAGAATGCCAAATGCTAAATCACTATTTTCTTTTGTAAAAACAAGTCCAAGTGATCATATTGTTTCCAAATACTCCATGATTCTTTTCCAAAATTTCATGTTTAATCGAACAAAGATCACAATGATTTGTCTTTTTTACAAAACAAATATCATTTTGCAAGCTAGTGTTACCTGGATTTATAAGAATTGTATAACATAAACCAAGCACTGGTAAAGAGGGGAAGATGACATTCAAGAAATATTGCTTCATCTTTGAAGGGATTCTCTTCTCTTCATTGGGTGCATTGCAGTACAGTTCAAACTTGTACTTTCTCCACACTGAAAATCCTGCACTGTCTCTATGCAGATTCTGTACGTCAGCGCTAACATGTGGTCTCCACCAGATGTCTCTTTAGGCTGACTAGGCTGGTGACAAGTCCAGAAGAAATTACTTGCTTCCTTCAGAGTCCATGTCATGCATGCTGGTGTCTAAAATATCCTGTATTAACCTGTCAGGACGGATTGATTTTGCTATAACATGCATTCTCCTGCGCTGGACTAGTCCCGAACAGGAGTAACACACTTATACACACAATATCTAACTTTGTGAACCCTAGAACATGTCTAGAGATAAAATAAAGGTGCATAAATGGCAGGCAGGTGCTATGGAGTCTTACCATGCTGGCAGTACAGACAGACAGACCTACATCATACTAACATGCACATAGGCCAGAGCTCCTAGATATGCCTATATTCCTTTCTTAGGAAAATCTTCATTGCTTCTTCTTCTTCTATTTGGGTGAAAAGTCCAGTAGAAAAAGTTACAGAACTCCTTTCAGTCCATTCACATTTGTACTCAGTATGTCCAAAACCAAACTGGCTGTCCAACTCGATGAAATAAACGTAATTCAGATGGTAATTATTTCTGTCTCTCAGAGGATAGTTTGGTGCTTTGGATTAGAGAATTCAATGTGCGGCGCCATCTTGCAAAGGCCTAGCGCACGATGCCTTATACACACTGGCTCAGTGTCATGTAGTCCGCACATACAAGCTTAATTCAAAATGGTAATCCAGTGTGGCATCCTAACGCATGACAATCTTAAAATGTCCAGGAACGCACAACTCTGGAGATATTTCCTCAATCTATCTTGACAAAGACTTTCCGTCTCGAGAAGATTTTGATTGCCTCTTCGACCTCTGCCAGTTTGTTTTCTATCTCAGCCTTCTGTTTCTTGGCCCTCAAAGTCTCGGCGGTCAGAGGGAATCTCTGCAGCTGGTTCTGGAGGTCTTTCTCTTCTGCAAGGTAGCAACATACAATAAGACAGGAACATTAATACATGAAGGTAAATTTAATGTATCAAAGAGAGCCATCAAATAAAGTGTTTTTAATCATTTTAGCTTGTTCTCAATCTCAGCCTTCTGTTTCTTGGCCCTCAGGGTCTCGGCGGACAGCGGGAATCTCAGCAGCTGGTAGGGAGGTCTTTCTCTTAGACTGCAAAGTAAAGTTAATATCAATAAATGTAGGCTTATCGTCTTTACAACAAACTAATAATCAAATAAAGTGTATTCTAACATGTAGTTTGATTTCAGTCTCTGCCTTATATATCTTGGCACTACATGAATTTAATTACCTTTTTTTAAAAAGCTTTAATTGAATCTTTTCTGCTAAATATAAAAAATGAGATGGAAACAATTATTAAAAGCAGGTAAATGATATATGTGACAGAGAAAGCCATCTAATGAAGCCTTATTTTCAATATTTGTTTGATTTCAATCCCTGTCTTCTGTTTCTTGGTACTGTAAGCATCTCAGAAGCTGGTTCTTATACAAATATTTCCTTTTAAAAACAGCAAAGAAAATGGGGTTTCTCAGGGATCCAAACCCAAGAAATAAAAATATATCCTAAAAAAACAGACATTATACTTATAAAGAAAGAGCACAGTTAAATTACATTAAAGAAAGAAAAACAATTATTCTAAGTGAAATTAGGGCAAAATCTAAGAACATACATGTATGTGACCGGCTATAGCAAAACCCTGCACTTGTCGCTAAAAATCAAAATGTAGATTTTCATTCCATTAGAAAGGCCTCATCACAAGCTTTCATTTGATGCTTTGTTCTAACAAATTGGTCAATACACACATTACGTGAACTTGAAATGCCCATTTGGTGCCCAAGTGCAGGGTTGTGCTATAGACGGTCACATATAGTATGAGAAATTATATTTACGCCATTCTCAACTGATAATTAAAATATGAACAAAGTTTAACAAATTTGTTCTCAAGATTTGTTTCTTCTGGAAGTATGGCACAAATATAACTTGAACATTAATGACTTCAATTTGAACATTTTCCATTGTCAATGCCGCCATCATTGTCATCCTCGTGGCTGTTGTTGTTGTTGTCGTCATCATCATTATCCAAAAGACATCACCACAAATCAAAGCATGACATTTCCGCATGTTTTTTAAAAGTTAAACAAATCTGGAAAAGTACTTACTTTCTCTGAGGATGTCCAGCGTCTTTAACCTCTCATCCTCAGGCATCTTCTTGTGTCCGGGAGGCATATCTGGATCCGGTGTGTTGCGTATCCGGTCGTCCTCGTCCTTCGCCCACTGCTTCTGTCTCTTCTGAAGGCTTGGAGAAAATAGATGAACAAAATAAACATTACAAATAATAACAATAATCAACATAATATTAATATTACCTTATATAAAGAGCAGTTTGGAGAAAACATTAGGGATAGGAAGCCGGAGGAGCTCCCTAGGTATAACAAACACAAGGAAATATAAATTATATCAGATTTAAGCTAACCTATTGGAACCAAGGTGTACATTTTAAGCTAAATCGGCCTGGAAAACTCAAGCTAGAGAAATTGTCGGAATATTCCGCAACTGGATAGATAGTGATTGCAATACTGTATTATAATTTCATACAGTCAAACATTTCTTAGCGGCCACCTGTAGCCAGTCTATAGTGGTAAAACAAAATTATACCCTGCATATAAAACCTGCAAAAAACAGACTATAGAGGTCACTTGTCTACAGAGGTCACCTGTCTACAGAGGCCACTTTCATTATTTCCCTTAGAAACACAGATTTAACTGTACATGCTCCAAAATGAAAACTTACAAGAGTGTCAAAACTGCCAATATGCAAAAAGGTTCCATAGCGTTTTACATAATTATACTAAATGAAAACAGCTTAGGAGATCAATAAACATTACAACTTACTATGATGGTGTTTGTCCCCTCTTGTGTTTCTCCAGCCCTTCGTGCTGTTTCCTCTGCAGAGCTTCCTGTGCCTGGACGGAGGGCGGCCTCTGAACAGCAGTCTTCCTGGCCAGCCTGGCATTGTGTGCAATGAAATTAGGCTTGTCCCCAATGTGCAGGCTCACCTATAAGGAACAACAGATAAACATTTATACCTTAACATTTTATCTCTTCATAATGTAACTAATGATATAACAACCCAAGACCTTTGGATGGCCAGGCCACTGCTCTGACCATAAGGGCTAGAAGCTCTCATGGTGGACATTCTATGTGCAGGCTTCTACAGAAATCCAAACTGAGACCGCAGATCATCTGAGAAAGTCAGACCGGTGCTCTGACCACTATTAAGCTAGGAGCTCTCATAGTGAACAGGGGCAAGCCTCTGCACATGAGGAATAATCAATACTAAACCATAAATGTTATGATAACAAATCCAAGACCTTCTGATGGCCAGACCGGTGCTCTGACCACTAAGCTAGAAGCTCTCATAATGAACCAAGAGAGGCCTCAAACTGACCCAAAGCAATTATTGTCAAAATTAGTTTAATATTAATGCTTTTTTAATGACATACGGTAAATTGAATGATTGAGTTGGCTAAAATAAAGATAACAAAATAACCTTCTGAATTATTGTACATACCTCTGATGCAGCACTACTAGGGCGGGGTCCAGCACTACCTGGGCGGGGTCCAGCACTACCAGGGCGGGGTCCAGCACTACCGGGGCGGGGTGCAGGGCTAGGGGACCTTCCTCTGGGAACCCCTCCACCCCTGCTGTGTGACCTCAAGTAGTTTGCTGAAGAAGGCCTTGTAGGGGGAGGAGATTTCTGCAGGAGAAATGCAAAAAGGGGGACACAAAAATTATGAAATACATCTTGTGTTTTGCAATTGAGATACTTTCCAATAAGCAATGCTCGATAAATAGGCCTGCTGGCCTGTGCCACTAAAAGTTAGCCACCAAATTTCTTTGATGCCTTTCCCTGGCCCGAAGTGGCAAATAATTATGACAGATTTGGTCATGTTTATCTTTGTTTGGGGCCATCAGATTCAAGTTTTGGGCCAAGTTTACTTGCCTGACTGGGCCACAAGATCAAAAGACAATTTCTAGCACTATATTTTCCATTAAGTGATAGTTGCATAAATTAATTTATAAGAAATTCTGTAAACTCTCCATCATCTTTTTGAAACGTGATATCAAGATTTTGTGGGCGTCTTTGGATGGCACTTCCTTCAAGATTCTATTACCTCTCAGACCAGAGTAGTACAACCTTTATCCGTTTTCCATTTCATAAAACACGTGATAGTAGAGAGTCTAATTTAACAACATTGGGATCTATACCTTGAGGTTCTCTGTGACTTTTGAAGAAACCTCCTTGTACTTCTCAGATTGCGGTAAGACCTTCATGGGTTTGTTCTTCTCAATTATCTCCTCGCGCTGCTGTTTTCTGCTCTGCGCCTGAATCTGACGCATCCGCCGAACATTGTCCCTGCTGAAATCCTTAGGCTGGGGCTCTGTCAAGTGACATGAGAGGAGATGAGATAAACATCTAGCACGATTTCACATTCCTACATGTCATGTGTCTGTATATCACAAGTTTTGTGTGACTGTGACTCAGTGAGTCATGACAAACTTACAGAGTGATTGCTACTCGCTAGACACATCTTATTTCTGCCTCATGTCATGATTCATCCATAAACTCTGCCAAAACACTTTCATTATTATGATACTTGTTATCCAAATCGGAATACAAATTATAATTGCTCTGTTCAGTTTATAGTACCAAGACTTCTTACTTTGTCTAGATGGTTGTCAGTAGACATGTTCACCAGTGACCATCAGATTGCCTACACCGCCCTTTGCCTTGGTTGCATCTATGTACACTAACTTTAAAATGTTATTGTATCTTACTTGTTTTCTAAATCACAATACAAATTATAATTGCTCTGTTCAGTTTATAGTACCAAGAATTCTTACTTTGTCTAGATGGTGGTCTGTAGACAGTTTCCCCAGTGACCATTAGATTGCCCACACAGCCCTGTGCCTTGGTTGCTATTTCCTCTGCCTCTGGTTTAACCCTGGGGCGGGGTGCACTGGAATCCGCTGACCAGCTGCCCCTGCGCTGTGATGACTGGCCACGCCCACCATAACCCGGGTCGGTTGGGATGGGGTTGGAAAGCATCATCTTGCAACAATCTGCTTTGCTCTGCTTCCTTCAAGGGTCAAGACTACTGGAAAGAAAATAATACATGATACATCATAGTAACTAATAATTGTAATACCGTATCAAGTAATTCACTGGATGTACACTAACATGTACCATGCATAAAAAGTTATGCAACAACAAATCTCTGTGCAAAAAAAATGCTTGGGTCCGGTCCTTCTAATTATTAGCGCGAACAAATGCGAAGTACTGCGAACAAGCGCGAATATAAAGCCATTGATATAAAAATGCATATCGTTTATTTTTGGTTTGAGTGATGGAATATCGATGGAATAAGGGGGAAAAAATGTACTGCCAACAAGCACGAACAGGATTTACTGTGAACGCAGTAAATCCCATTTGTGCTTGTTCGCAGTAAATAGTATAGTTATACTATTTACTGCGAACAAGTGCATGAGAACGGGAAATTTGTTTGCAGTATATAGCTTACATGTAGCCTTGTGCAGCATGCAGCTACATGTATTAAGCAAATAACTACCGTTGGTGAAGGTGATTGGACAAACTATCACTTCCGAGGCGATCTGGATGTAGCTATCTTTCCGAAGCGAAGCTGAGGAAAGATAGCGTATACATTCAGATCGCCGTGGAAGTGATAGTTTGCCATTGCCTGAAACCAAAAGGTGATAATTTGCTTTATATTCCACATCGGAAGCATTTCACTGGTAGGGTCTAAGAGAAAGACAATCTAACTGTTTTCCGCCATTTTATACATGTAGAGCAACCAGTCATCAATTAACAGCTAGCAAACGGTGTACGATATGCACAGTGCATGCAGTACTACGTACGTACGGTATATACGCAACGTACGCCTGCTGCGTTGAAGATAGTACACAGTGCAACACACTTTTACCGAAGAGAGTACACAGTGTAACAAACTTTTCTTCTCCCATCAATGATGGGCGAAACTATGTTTCATCACGTGATTAACTTTTGACCAATCGTAGAGCAAGATTTTTAGTATGTGGATTGTGGAATATAATTTGTGATACCAACATTCTTCTGTCAAACTAACCAAAAACTAAAATTTAAAATAAAAGAGATGAAATTGAAAATTTGTCATTTTTGAATTAAGAAATTAATTTGGGGAATTTACACATTGTCTTTACCTGCCCACAGCCACAGCTCTGCGCACTTGTTCCTTCATGCGCGCACAACCAAACACTAACACTTTTAACAGTAACACACAGAAAAGCAATGGCAAAACGCCACGGCGCTAATTATGCAGTTTCGTACCCCCCTTTTTTTTTCCAACGCTTTATTTGTCTTTAAACTCAACTAAATTAGTTCGTATTACTCACTGCACTTTGTCCTTATCCCTCGATGGTCTGTTGTAATATTTTGGTCAACATTTAAGCCCTTTTTTGGCGACTTTAATCGATGGCTTTGAAAGCGTCGCGGCACCAGCTTCACGGTCGCAACAATCGAAATAGCGGGACTTCACGAGCAGCTAGCTATGCCGTTAGCTACCCGGTGACTTGAACGTGGAGAGAGTACCGTACTCCTGTTGTACGTGCTCACGCGCCGTACCGGTTACATCCATAGCTGAAGGGATGTATGGTGGCTCTTAATGTGGAACTAAAAAAAACACGATCATACGGCCACCCGCTTGATCAATTGATTACGTTTCAGATTTATAGCCACCATACATATGGACGTAACCGGTACGGCGCGCGCAGGAGTACGGTACTCTCTCCACGTTCATGTCAGCGGTAGCTAACGGCATAGCTGCTCGTGAAGTCTAGTGCTGTAACCGATCATCGGATCGGCATGCCGATCACGATCCGATCATACATGATCGGACCGTTTTTGCCGATTTCCGATCATGCAGAAAAAATCGGAAGATCGGATCGGCAAAAAAAAAAAAAAAAAAAAAAAAAAAAAAAAAAAAAAAAAAAAAAAAAAAAAAAATCCGTTTTTTTTTCTTTGGAAAATGATCCCAAAAAACATATTTTGGGAATATAAATGAATACCAAAGCAACATATATCCATATTAATAAGCCCAAGGTAATCTTGTATGGGTATGCTTTCATTTAAAACTGATTACCTCTCCTTTTACAAAATTATTCGCGCCGATTTTGAGCTTAGTCCCATGTGTTTCTGAAAGGTTACGCCAAATTAATCACATGGGACTAAGCTCAAAATCGGCGTGAGTAATTTTGTAAAAGAAGAGGTAATCAGTTTGAAATGAAAGCATACCCGTACAAGATTACCTTGGGCTTATTAATATGGATATATGTTGCTTTGGTATTCATTTATATTCCCAAATTGTGTTTTTTGGGGATCATTTACCAAAGAACAAAAAAACGATTTAAAAAAAAAAATTTTTTTATAGCCGATCATCCGATCCCGATCATCGATCCGATTTCGAAGATCGATAAAATTTTGCCGATCCGATCAAACGATCCGATCATCAAGGTCAGTTACAGCACTAGTGAAGTCCCGCTATTTCGATTTTTGCGACCGCGAAGCTGGTGCCGCGACGCTTTCAAAACCATTGATTAAAGTCGCAAAAAAAAGGTCTTAAATGTTGACCAAAATATTACAACAGACCATCGAGGGATAAGGACAAAGTGCAGTGAATAATACAAACTAATTTAGTTGAGTTTAAAGACAAATAAGGCGGAAAAAAAGGGGGTACGAAACTGCATTAGCGCTAAAGCCACTGCATGCGCATGTGACGCTAATATTTTGGCATGCTGAACTCTACTCTCTAAAAATGTGACAAAAATTGCAGATTATTGTCGTTTTTAGAGCTTAAATTTCTTTCTTTATCGGAATTATATTGACCATGTCCATGTAATTGTATACATGTTGACTAGTCTAATCATCATTCAGGGGGACACTCCCCGAACCCACACATACATGTAGGTTAATTACAATAGCGTTGTGCGGAGATCAACTTCTTCCGCCCGCTGCACTATCCAACGGAAACAAATTTGTTTGTCGGCTGATTTCTCCCTCAATTTACCAGCAGCAAATGCAAACAAACTTTCGTTTATGTGATCCACAATTCATATACTTTGATAATAATTACCGACTTTGTTGTTTTGAAGACTGCAAAATGTATAAATAAAATGATTATTTCCCGTCCATTTTTCTTACCGATGCGTCCTAAAACACAGCGTTCAACCGTTGAACGCAGCCAACAGTGTACGAATGGCCGGTATCGTTATCTCCAGCGGATTAGCATATATTGCGTGTAAATGGTTCACCTGAGTGAACCATTTACTTTGTAGATGTGCCCGAACCCCCAATCTGAATTTCTAGACAAAATAACATCGTAAACTTAAACAATACACTCACTCAGACTCAGTCAGAGTCTCAGACGCAGTTACACTAGTGCTGTAACCGATCATCGGATCGGCATACCGATCACGATCCGATCATACATGATCGGACCGCTTTAGCCGATTTCCGATCATGCAGAAAAAATCGGAAGATCGGATCGGCAAAAAAAAAAAAAAAAAAAAAAAATCTGTTTTTTTTTCTTTGGAAAATGATCCTCAAAAACATATTTTGGGAATATACCGTAGCTACACCAGTAACGGATCACTTTTTGGTGGATACAATTTCTTGCTAAGACAAAATATTTTTTATGGACTATCATACATCGTTGGAAAGCTAAAATAGTGCAGATTACGAATATTGTCAATTCAAACTCATTCCGTCACTAATAAGCAAATCACTGCGCGTTTTACGAACCCCTTACGCTGCACCAGTAACGGATCACCACTACACCAGTAACGGATCACCTGGCTTTATTTTAAGAATAATTGACCAATTATCTTAATTTTTTCATCAAAGTGTTAGCAAATTAGCAATTAATATCCAGGAAAAATGTTACTTCTTAAACGTGCTTCCTTATTTAGTTATGAGGAGTTGAATTCTGCCACACCTGATCCTTATGAAATGTTAGCAAAAATCACACAAAAACCCGATTTTACCAAAATATCCAAGTAATTTTCGATTTTCAAGTTAGAAATATCACAGATTCTAGTGAAATACATTGTTACAGCAAAACAAAATTAATTCTGATCTTTTGTTTTGTTTTTAGAAGGATTTGAAAAGGGGTGATCCGTTACTGGTGTAGATAATTTCTGCTGTAAATATACATTAAAATTTGCCTTTTTTTACTATACGCCACACATACACTCATCGCCATTCACTTACGTGTTCGAACGTGCTGTTGACATGCACTACATCTTACACAAAATCATGCTACTTCAGTAAGCAGCATCATCACCATTATCGATCACAATCAGGCGCTAATATATGGGTCAATCCACGTCAAATCAACCAATTTTCAGACATTTTGTCACCCGACCCCCTTCGATTTTGCTAAAATTCGCACCAATTGTTCCCCCAAGTGTCTGACGGAAAACCCCGAACTGTTTTGCCCCGAAGTCATTCGGTTGCTAAGTTACGGCCGCGCCTAGCAACCAATGCGCGGTCAAACCGTTTCTTCTTTAAAATTTTGGCCATTTTTGATTATCTGCTGTAGCTAAAATTGAAAAGCCAGAGCTCTCATTGTCTGGAAATTGGAAGAACTTTGTCATCTCTACAAGATGTATTCATTATGTCGCGGGTCGAGTTTTCGTTTTCGCGTACGAGGTCACCGAAAATGGCTTTAAGCGAAAAATTAAAGTTTTTTAAAGCATGTTTGGATGCCCATAGCTTAAAAATTAATAGATATTTTGCTCTAATCTTTTAGAGTATTAAAGACCTTCACTTCCTTTACAGATTTTAAAAAAAATGAGCGTGATTGTTCAAGTCGTTTTTGAGTAAAGCGCCCTCAAAGTTTGGATTTTTCAAAAATGCACCAAGTTCAAGGTCAAAGGTCACCCTTAGTCCAATCCGGGATCTTCACCAATTTTTGTGTACTGACAGATATTTACCTATATTTTCAGGGGTTACCAAAGAAATTTTGCTACTGGAACGTTTAATGGCTTAATTACGCTAACGAAAACGGTCGTAAACAACCCGAAATACTCAAAATTGCCATATAATTGGCTTTAGGGCATATTTTGTATCTCTCTCACACGCAATACAAAAGTTTATAAATACTGTTCTTCAGGGAATTGGCAGACATTCACCTATATTTTCATGGGTTAGCAAAAAAAAATTGCTACCGGAACGTTTAACGGCTTATTTACACTGACGAAAATGGTTGTAAACACACTGAAACGTGTTAAATAGCCATATAATTGGCTTTAGGGCATATTTTGAATCTCTCTCACACGCAATATAAAAGTTTATAAATACTGTTCTTCAGGGAATTGGCAGACATTCACCTATATTTTCAGGGGTTAGCAACAAAAAATTGCTACCGGAACGTTTAACGGCTTATTTACACTGACGAAAATGGTCGTAAACACACTGAAACGTGTTAAATAGCCATATTAAGAGCTTTAGGGCATATTTTGAATCCTTCTCACACGCAATACAAAAGTTTATAAATACTGTTCTTCAGGGGATTGGCAGACATTCACCTATATTTTCATGGGTTAGCAAAAAAAAATTGCTACCGGAACGTTTAACGGCTTATTTACACTGACGAAAATGGTCGTAAACACACTGAAACGTGTTAAATAGCCATATTACGGGCTTTAGGGCATATTTTGAATCTTTCTCACACGCAATACAAACGTTTATAAATACTGTTCTTCAGGGAATTGGCAGACATTCACCTATATTTTCATGGGTTAGCAAAAAAAAATTGCTACCGGAACGTTTAACGGCTTATTTACACTGACGAAAATGGTCGTAAACACACTGAAACGTGTTATATAGCCATATTACGGGCTTTAGGGCATATTTTGAATCGTTCTCACTCGCAATACAAAAGTTTATAAATACTGTTCTTCAGGGAATTGGCAGACATTCACCTATATTTTCATGGGTTAGCAAAACAAAATTGCTACCGGAACGTTTAACGGCTTATTTACACTGACGAAAATGGTTGTAAACACACTGAAACGTGTTAAATAGCCATATTACGGGCTTTAGGGCACATTTTGAATCTCTCTCACATGCAATATAAAAGTTTATAAATACTGTTCTTCAGGGAATTGGCAGACATTCACCTATATTTTCATAGGTTAGCAAAAAAAAATTGCTACCAGAACCATTAACGGCTTATTTACACTGACGAAAATGGTCGTAAACACACAGTACTGTACTGTTTACGACCATTTTCGTCAGTGTAAATAAGCCGTTAAACGTTCCGGTAGCAATTTTTTTTTGCTAACCCATGAAAATATAGGTGAATGTCTGCCAATTCCCTGAAGAACAGTATTTATAAACTTTTGTACTGCGTGTGAGAAGGATTCAAAATATGCCCTAAAGCCAATTATATGGCTATTTAACACGTTTCAGTGTGTTTACGACCATTTTCGTCAGTGTAAATAAGCCGTTAAACGTTCCGGTAGCAATTTTTTTTTGCTAACCCATTAAAATATAGGTGAATGTCTGCCAATTCCCTGAAGAACAGTATTTATAAACTTTTGTATTGCGTGTGAGAAAGATTCAAAATATGCCCTAAAGCCCGTAATATGGCTATTTAACACATTTCAGTGTGTTTACGACCATTTTCGTCAGTGTAAATAAGCCGTTAAACGTTCCGGTAGCAATTTTTTTTTGCTAACCCATGAAAATATAGGTGAATGTCTGCCAATTCCCTGAAGAACAGTATTTATAAACTTTTGTATTGCGTGTGAGAAAGATTCAAAATATGCCCTAAAGCCCGTAATATGGCTATTTAACACATTTCAGTGTGTTTACGACCATTTTCGTCAGTGTAAATAAGCTGTTAAACGTTCCGGTAGCAATTTTGTTTTGCTAACCCATGAAAATATAGGTGAATGTCTGCCAATTCCCTGAAGAACAGTATTTATAAACTTTTGTATTGCGTGTGAGAAGGATTCAAAATATGCCCTAAAGCCCGTAATATGGCTATTTAACACGTTTCAGTGTGTTTATGACCATTTTCGTCAGTGTAAATAAGCCGTTAAACTTTCCGGTAGCAATTTTTTGTTGCTAACCCCTGAAAATGTAGGTGAATGTCTGCCAATTCCCTGAAGAACAGTATTTATAAACTTTTGTACTGCGTGTGAGAAGGATTCAAAATATGCCCTAAAGCAAATTATATGGCTATTTAACACGTTACTGTGTGTTTACGACCATTTTCGTCAGTGTAAATAAGCCGTTAAACGTACCGGTAGCAATTTTTTTTTGCTAACCTATGAAAATATAGGTGAATGTCTGCCAATTCCCTGAAGAACAGTATTTATAAACTTTTATATTGCGTGTGAGAGAGATTCAAAATATGCCCTAAAGCCAATTATATGGCTATTTAACACGTTTCAGTGTGTTTACAACCATTTTCGTCAGTGTAAATAAGCCGTTAAACGTTCCGGTAGCAATTTTTTTTTTGCTAACCCATGAAAATATAGGTGAATGTCTGCCAATTCCCTGAAGAACAGTATTTATAAACTTTTGTATTGCGTGTGAGAGAGATACAAAATATGCCCTAAAGCCAATTATATGGCAATTTTGAGTATTTCGGGTTGTTTACGACCATTTTCGTTAGCGTAATTAAGCCATTAAACGTTCCGGTAGCAAAATTTCTTTGGTAACCCCTGAAAATATAGGTAAATATCTGTCAGTACACAAAAATTGGTGAAGATCCCGGATTGGACTAAGGGTGACCTTTGACCTTGAACTTGGTGCATTTTTGAAAAATCCAAACTTTGAGGGCGCTTTACTCGAAAACGACTTGAACAATCACGCTCATTTTTTTTTTAATCTGTAAAGGAAGTGAAGGTCTTTAATACTCTAAAAGATTAGAGCAAAATATCTATTAATTTTTAAGCTATGGGCATCCAAACATGCTTAAAAAAACTTTAATTTTTCGCTTAAAGCCATTTTCGATGACCTCGTACGCGAAAACGAAAACTCGACCCGCAAAATAATGAATACATCTTGTAGAGATGACAAAGTTCTTCCAATTTCCAGACAATGAGAGCTGTGGCTTTTCAATTTTAGCTACAGCAGATAATCAAAAATGGCCAAAATTTTAAAGAAGAAACGGTTTGACCGCGCATTGGTTGCTAGGCGCGGCCGTAACTTAGCAACCGAATTACTTCGGGGCAAAAAATTTCGGGGTTTTCCGTCAGACACTTGGGGGAACAATTGGTGCGAATTTTAGCGAAATC
Source organism: Echinarachnius parma (assembly GCA_037951105.1). Lineage (NCBI taxonomy): Eukaryota > Metazoa > Echinodermata > Echinoidea > Clypeasteroida > Echinarachniidae > Echinarachnius > Echinarachnius parma. Next base: position 26,770 of record JBAMJV010004118.1, on the reverse strand, counting down.
GAAGGGGGTCGGGTGACACCCACCGGTTGATTTGACGTGGATTGACCCATATTTGTTTTATGCATTAACTCACCATTTCACTCCAGATGGAACTTTCAAAATGAAAATTCTTGTCCAAAATGTGTAAATTTAGCAAATTTCGCGTTAACGTCGACGTGAATGCCCGTTTCTAGCATGCTGACTGTGTTGTATGGCGACTCGGTTTTTTTCTGGTTCGTGTCCGAGTGCGCTCTCTACGCTGCAATTACGTACATGCGACACAATGCATTGCATAGCGATGTTTAGTTACGTGACGCTGCTACTGTGCACTCTCTTCGAGTGTCGACCATTCGAGATCGGATGTTGATCTTCCATCAAGACGTTGACTACTAACGCCGTAATTATGTGAACCAATGTCATCACGCTCTGCTACCAACATACATTCATGTGACTAAATGATTACGCCTTGTAAAAGACTAGTTGAACGAACTTTCATGTTTACATGTTATATCGATATCTGCTACCTTCCCGTATGTTATGCCATAGCCAGCCATAGCTGGCGCGTGTACAGTCGGCCTTTTCCTGCCAATTCCCGAAGGAAGGCGGACTCACAAAATTTTCCCGCTGAAAATGCAGATTTGGTGAGCATAGCAGAACGTATTTTTATTAAAATTTGTATAATAAAAAATGATAAAATGTTGCACTATCCATTTATATATAGCTGGAGCGCAAGAGAAGTGAGAAAGAGAAGGTATGTGAGAGAGAAAAATCGGAAAGGTAGCTTCGACCACGATAAGCACTAGTGGAAGGTAAATGGTTACTGTATGTATACAGAACCATCTTACAGTGTAGATGTGCTATACGCCTGCACCCAAACACCGGGAAAATGCTGTGGGGTGTATACCAGAACATCTTCCTGCGTACAATCATTTTTCCCGACTTATTGGTCGTTTTGTGGTGTGAGGTCACATATGTTGCTTTGGTATTCATTTATATTCCCAAAATGTGTTTTTTGGGGATCAAAGAAAAAAAAAAACGATTTTTTTTTTTTTTTTTTTTTTAGCCGATCATCCGATCCCGATCATCGATCCGATTTCGAAGATCGATAAAATTTTGCCGATCCGATCATCAAGGTCAGTTACAGCACTAAGTTACACTTACATTAACTCAAGTGAACGCTAGCGCGGAGCGCTAGCGTTCAATGTCGGGCTGATAGTGCCCCCGAATTTATGATCTAATGTGCACAATAAGTGTGCTTAAAATTATACATATGATACGGTACTTACCACCGATTAGAGGATACATATGTGATGCAACTATGGGGTGGATCAGAATGATGATTTTCGCTCCATTCCGCATCAAAATGAGTGATTTATGCACATCATCGACTTCTATCTGTGTTGTATCGCGACTTCTGAACGATCGATTACCGTACGACCACTATAAACGCGCGAGTCAGATCTGCCGTCTAGATTCGGCGGGCGCGCGCGCGCGGTACTTGAATACGTACTGTATTATGGAGACCGTTCGCGCGATCATCGATCGTTCAGAAGTCGCGATACAACACAGATAGAAGTCGAGGAGGTGCATAAATCACTCATTTTGATGCGGAACGGAGCAAAAAATCATCATTCTGATCCACCCCATAGTTGCATCACATATGTATCATCTAATCGGTGGTAAGTACCGTATCATATGTATAATTTTAAGCACACTTATTGTGCACATTAGATCATAAATTCGGGGGCACTATCAGCCCGACCTTGAACGCTAGCGCTCTGCGCTAGCGTTCACTTGAGTTACACTTACATTAACCTAACCAGGCGCCGTACGTAGTACGGCGCCTGGCATACTGAGGTGTGTATACCGTGATGGTAACACTTGATAGGCTTTAACGGCAAACACACTTATAAAAAAAATATATATATCATACTTTAAATAACATATCTCGGTTCATACTTACGAATTATGTTATGCATGGACATCAATGGTCCAAATTGCAAAACGTCTGATGCTCCATTCGTTTGATTTATCCTGAAATTTACTATAAAAGTGGCAAGATTACAGAAGTGACGAAAATGGTATCCGAATTTGTTCGCTGCAAGCAATATCAGGTGATCAAAAACTTGTCGGCAATGCACCCCCTGTACCCGATCAACCGATAGCCCCGCGCATGCGCTATGCATTGCCGACGAGTTTTCGGTCACCTGACATTGCATGCAGCGAACAAAGACGAAGGAAATATTAGTCATCATCATCATCATCATCAATTTGAGCTAAGTTATCATTCTTTTGCAACAATTTAAATAGCAAGCAAGGTAGGTTGAATGTTTAATTAATGTCTAGAACTAAAAAAATAATAATAATAATAGATGGAAAGTTCTTGAAACCACCCGTTGGCAAATTTCCTACAAATTTTTTAACGTTTCGTCTTCACAGCGCCGTCCTATGGACGGCGCTGATCACAGTTACACTTACATGTACTTACAGTCACTGAACATTACAGAAAGTGAACAAATTCGAGTGAAGCCGTGGTACGGTGGTGGTCATGGTGGTAATTCCATGAATAATTGTGCAATGCCAATGGCAATGGCAATGGCCAATGCCATGGCCTGGGCTAAGTCTGACTAGGCCTAGTCTAAGTTAATTATCACTCTAAGTCTAAGTAATGGCCGTTCTAACTAAAAATAAAATGAGTTCTACAATACATACAATGTTTTCCCCATCCTTCAGTTCCAATGAGACCAAACTCTCAGGCACCAGCTTTTGAGTCGACTGAGCCTGAGGCAAACCCAAAACGAAAACAAAATCAGTTCCTCTTGAGTCTTGTCTCTTGACTTCTTGAGTCTTGGCTTGCCCCCGGATCCTACCCCTGCAGTTATGGGGAAAGCTAGGCCGCTGCGACCGGGGAAACAGGTAAAAGCGGACTGGCCTACCGATCGGCACTGCGTCGAACTTCCCTGCAAGACCCGAGATGGGCTGCAAACTGTGTGCTTTTACGTCAGATTAATCATCATTTAACAATAATTTCTATATCATTGTACCACTATATGTCAACCATTGAAATTACGAACTTCTTACCTTGTTCTAAAGATGAAACCAAGCCAATTTTGTTTGTTTTGATCGTGTGTTTTGAACTAATCCTCTGACAGAATTCCTGAAGCTTATCTTTGAGCACATTATAATTTAGCCAATCAGCGTCCTCGATTCTATGACCTTTGGGTCACAGACGTGCTCAATTTCCTTAGCAACGTTGTCGTTGTTGTACATTACGCACCGTACTCGTACGTGCTCCCTATATGCATTACGTGCAAATTGGACGCGCGCCTCTAGCGTATAGCTAGGCTAGTCCCATCTATTAGTAATTTAGCTGTTTTAGGAGGAACGACAGATGCTGATTATTCCTGCAAGAAATTATGAATTTCATGATGTAATTTCTAAGAAAAAAAGTTCTTCACGTTATGTTTTACTGATTGGTAAGTTATTTGTCATATCATATGCTATAAACAATTTGCAGAAAAATGGGTCTTGAATGTTTTTATGAACTCTTGTTTTCTTGTGATTAATTTTGTTTCACTTGTTGATAATGATAATGTAATGATTGATATTGTCTGATAAGTCAATCATGAATAATGACTCAATCAATGATCAATCTCAAAGTCAACTCATATTAGACTCACTGACGGTGACACCTTACCTTTTCTGTGACTGTTTTTATAAAGAGAGTAAATAAGAGATAATAAATTGATATGAATTTTTTATGATTAAAAATAAAATTGTGTTGTCTGTTGAGACTTGATTACAGTGTTGTGTTGACAGTTTTCTGTTTGACAATGCCTTTTGAATTTGACTTTGTTGTGACTTGTGGCTTACTAGTTACTGACTTTCATTAAGTATGGATTGATTTGTGAACTGGACATATCATATGCGTGATTGCATGATGCATGATTACAATATTTTGAGGGCAACGGTAATGCTGTAACTGACCTTGATGATCGGATCGTTTGATCGGATCGGCAAAATTTTATCGATCTTCGAAATCGGATCGATGATCGGGATCGGACGATCGGCTACGTAATTTGGCGTAACCTTTCAGAAACACATGGGACTAAGCTCAAAATCGGCGCGAATAATTTTGTAAAAGGAGAGGTAATCAGTTTTAAATGAAAGCATACCCATACAAGATTACCTTGGGCTTATTAATATGGATATATGTTGCTTTGGTATTCATTTATATTCCCAAAATATGTTTTTTGGGATCATTTTCCAAAGAAAAAAAAACGGATTTTTTTTTTTTTTTTTTTTTTTTTTTTTTTTTTTTTTTTTTTTTTTTTGCCGATTCGATCTTCCGATTTTTTCTGCATGATCGGAAATCGGCAAAAACGGTCCGATCATGTATGATCGGATCGTGATCGGCATGCCGATCCGATGATCGGTTACAGCACTAGGCAACGGCCAACATCGTCCAAGTTCACTTCAGGACTGACATTTCAATAATATTGTTATACTGTAGATCTAATTAATGTTTGTTCGTTCATTTATTATACATGTAGCATTCCTCCTGGGACTTATTACACTTGAGAAGGCCACATACGCAGAGCAGATAATTTGAGGTCAATCTAGCTGATATAGCCCAAAGATGTCGAGGGCAACGGTGTCCAAGTCCCGGGCTGACAAGGCCAAGGATAAGGACAAGGACCGAGGGGGCAGCACCTCCGTGCCCGTTCCTCCTGTCAACTCTGATGTGATTCCTGGAAGATTCACAGAAACTGACTGGTATGAAAGTTTGTTTTATTAAGTAAAATTTGGGGCAGGGACACTAGCACATGCCCTATTGCCTCGGGCAGGTCAAAATTGAAATGGTCTAGTTTGGTTGCCCGATCAAGCAACTATGTATGTTCAACTACGACAGAAAATTGCAATAAATACAATTTCTTTCTTGTAAATCTTATCAAAAAAACAAGAGAGAAATTTGCCAAGCAGATTGAGCTACGTGTTGATCATTCATTATTCAGATTATTTTTTGAGGGGCAAGTACATTTTCTGTTTGGGCAAGTAAAATGAGAAAAGTCAATGATTATACTTGCCCGATTGGGCTGGCAGGTAGAACAAAAAGTTAGTGTGGAGGCTTGCACAGGGGCTTGCATTTTGTTTTTAACTTTGTAGTGGGTTACCATATATCCCAGCGAATTAAAAACCAGTATAAAAATTATTGAATAATACATTTGATAGGGTTCGTTTCGCATGACTTCATCCATGGAATTGTTTTATCCAAAATGCTGCCCGGCCCCTCTCCCAATAATTATCCCCTCATCGCCACTTCTTTTAGAAAAATGAAAACAAGATTTATATGCATTTATAAGCAATAGTTTGACAAACTTTGAAACTGCCTCCCTCATACAGATCTACTCTATGTCCCTCTCCTCCATTGCCTAATTGTCATGTTAAAGGTAGTTCAGATTCGTCAAATGAGATGCGCGGCGCCATCTTGCATACGCGTTGCGCACGGTGCGTGATGCACGTTAGCTCAGTGTCATGCGGTGCGCGCAAACTAGCCCAGTTCAAAATGGCGACCCGCTATGTAGCATCCCCACGCTTGATGCCCTTTAATACTGCTCTTGAACCTAGTGCTGTAACTGACCTTGATGATCGGATCGTTTGATCGGATCGGCAATTTTTTTTCGATCTTCGAAATCGGATCGATGATCGGGATCGGATGATCGGCTATAAAAAAAAAAAAAAAAAAAAAAAAAAAAAAAAAAAAAAAAAAAAAAAATCGTTTTTTTTTTTTGGAAAATGATCCCCCAAAAAACACATTTTGGGAATATAAATGAATACCAAAGCAACATAGATCAATATTAATAAGCCCAAGGTAATCTTGTACGGGTATGCTTTCATTTCTGATTACCTCTTCTTTTACAAAATTACTCACGCCGATTTTGAGCTTAGTCCCATGTGATTAATTTGGCGTAACCTTTCAGAAACACATGGGACTAAGCTCAAAATCGGCGCGAATAATTTTGTAAAAGGAGAGGTAATCAGTTTTAAATGAAAGCATACCCATACAAGATTACCTTGGGCTTATTCATATATGGATATATGTTGCTTTGGTATTCATTTATATTCCCAAAATATGTTTTTTGGGATCATTTTCCAAAGAAAAAAAAACAGATTTTTTTTTTTTTTTTTTTTTTTTTTGCCGATCCGATCTTCCGATTTTTTCTGCATGATCGGAAATCGGCAAAAAAATCGGCATGCCGATCCGATGATCGGTTACAGCACTACTTGAACCCTAGTATTAGTAATATCAAGTATTTGAATAACAATATGCCAACAAATAAAGAAGGAAATGTTTTAGTATTTATTTGTTAATAAGTCATTTTAAGATTTTTGTTTAAATATCCCCGTGTTTGATCATCTTGTTCCCAGGAATTTCATGCTAGACAAAGAGGATGGTGAAGATTTTATAGTGGATATCGTTGGGAACATTGTGGACTCTGCACTGAACGTCATCTATGACAACTACATACAAAAACAGCTCTACCCTTACACAGTCACCCAAGCCAGGGATGCTATACTACAAATTATTGAGGTAAGCTTTTATTCTATAAAATTTATTTTTAGTGTTTGTTGTCATTGTTTGCAAGTACTGTATAATTTTAAATATACAAATTTTTCCTTAAAAAAACCCAGTTGTTGACAATAAAGGAATACATCTCATATAAATCTAGAACTTTGAAGTACTTTGAAATGCTAGAAGGGCATACGTTTAACATAATCAATATTGTAGAGCTGCAATATCTCTGGTGGATTACATGTTCATAGGAATCATAAACATACTTTTGTTATTGCTTTTATCTTTCCAGTGGAGATTCCTTGCCCGTGACGAGGGTGAAACTAAACCAGAAGATGACATAACATGGCTGGAAGAAGATGGTAAGACAGACAGTACACAAGCCTCCATATACTAACTGTTGTCTGTACTGGCCAATTTGGGCAAGTAACACAAGCCTCCATATACTAACTGTTGTCTGTACTGGCCAATTTGGGCAAGTAACACAAGCCTCCATATACTAACTGTTGTCTGTACTGGCCCATTTGGGCAAGTAACACAAGCCTCCATATACTAACTGTTGTCTGTACTGGCCAATTTGGGCAAGTAACACAAGCCTCCATATACTAACTGTTGTCTGTACTGGCCCATTTGGGCAAGTAACACAAGCCTCCATATACTAACTGTTGTCTGTACTGGCCAATTTGGGCAAGTAACACAAGCCTCCATATACTAACTGTTGTCTGTACTGGCCAATTTCGGCAAGTAAAATCATGCATTTTGAAATTTGTTACTTGCCCCAATATAAAATGTACTTGCCCTCTCACGTCTTCTAGATGCGATTAACACTTATGACACAAACTAGACAATTTATTAAATTTTACTTACCCGACACCAATTTATAACTTGCTCAGGCAAGCGGGCGAGTGCTAGTGAACATCCATGCAGAACATCATAGTCTTCACTGACTGATGCAGTGATAGGTTGTGAATCTCTCACTGACATCTATTTTCCTTTTTATTTGGAAACATGTTTTTCTGAAGAAAACATACTCAAGACTATTACTTTTTAATGGTGTGAAGAAGATTAAATAGCGTAGTCTGCAGAATTGCCTCCTCATAACAAGTTACAGATTAGTATTGGCATAAATTAAGCAAACAATGATTTCATGAGCATCAAGTACATTCATGTGTAATCAAACTAAATAAAAACATTTTCTAGAGAGGATTACCGGAAGAGGAGAGATTAGGGGGAAAAAATATGTCCCGTAATTATCATACATGTACAACTTTGGCCCAGGTCATATAATAAAAACCTGTCATATATAAAAACGAAAATGAAGAAACACACTATGTATGTTCTATTGTTTGTGATTTCTATGCAGAACCCATGCCTTGTGTACCCGATGCGTGGGCCCAAGGTAGCGTCCCCCAGCAGGACCGGCCACTCCCGTCTCCCACCATCTCGGAGCCAGGCACCGACATCACCGAGGTCAGTGCTATCCTACATCCTACCATCATGGAGGACGTCGTCTGTGAGTCGCACGCCCACATCGAACCCGATGTCGATGTCCAGGACCTGGCTGGGAGGATGACTGGGGATGGAGTGGTGAAGGAGGAGGATGAGGATGGGGATGCAGAGGGAGAGGAGGAGGAGGGAGACATGGAGCCACAGGAGCAGTCTGAGAGGATACAGAGCTCCAAACAGGACGAGGAGGGAGAAGAAAAGACAGAGGTGGCCTCTAAGGAAATAGAAACAAAACCTGATGCTAAGGTAGGTTAATGGTGCCCTAGGATATATGTTATAATGTACTGCTCCACAACATTATAAGCTACTTTACTAACTTTTTGGTCAAGCAGGAAAAAATACCTCATTGAGGAAAGTTGTAGCCTTATAAGGGATATGTCTGGTCAGCAGCACTGAAGATCATCTGGATGTAAAGGGGCACAATTTGCAACATTACACATCAACATCTTGAAGAATGGGCATAGAAGAAAATTTGCAAAATGGTTTGCTAACACATAGATCTATTCGTTTTCTTTCATATGAAGCTGGAAACAAAGCCCAAGAGAAGCAAGTTCAAACCTCACAGGGGGCGTGTGCGGTCGGCCGGACTGAAGAACATCCACAAGACTCTGGATGAGATGGAGAGAGAAATGGTAGAGGCTGAGAGGAAGGCTAAGGAACCCACACCAGTCTCCGCAGACTCTATCCTGCAACACATGCCCTCATCCTGCCACTCAATACTCAAGGTCAGAAAATACTCATAATGATAATAATAATAATATACTTGATTTATAAAGTGCCTAATGTGGTTGAGCATCGCTCTCCATTTCCACCCATTAATGATATGTTTTATTTCACTTATTTTGATTTGCAATTGTTATATATCTCATTGGTTTATGTGCCTTCCATTGTTATTATTATTATTATTACTCTTTGTTGGAAATTCAAATAAATAAATGAAATGAAATGAAATCCTGACAGCTCAGCGCTAGGGTTATGCGATGACAAATACTTGGTACATAACCGCACATTTGAACATGGATTACATTGAAATGTACTTTAATGCCCAGTTGCTGTAGGCCTACATACTAATATCTCATGACGACGGACAGTCCACCTGTATGAACGTCCAGCCCCTCTTACCACCCATCCCTATCCCAAGCTGACTGTGTACCATTATCATTATATATCTGACTACAGGTCCAGGCCGGCAGACCTCCAGGAAGTAAAGACGTGAATTATGATGACAGAGGCAATGTGATATCGGTGATCAGGCTGGACCCAGAAAAACTACCGTCGCATAGGTGAGATATATCTACATATTGAAATCTGTGAAAGACAAGTGTACCTTTCTTACAGGAGAACTTGGTTGCTTTCATTCCAAGTTTGAAAGAATAAGGGGAACTCTGTGCTTTGAGGCATTGGGACCACATGTTTCCGCTTGACCGTACTTTACTTTGGAACAGTAATACACGCAATAGAATACATGAAGTCAGCTGAGCTTACTTGTTTATTATGTATTATGTTAGTATGATTGAAAAAAGAATCAGTCTACTGGTAGCAGATAAATATTTGGTTTGATCAAAATGGCGAGGCTATTCATCGATAGAAATCTGGGACTTGTTGCATGAAAGGGTCTTAGCTAGGTACGTTTTCGGGCGCGAAGCTAGGATGCAATTATCTCCGCGTTTGGATAGCCTTGCAAATTTGAAAGCTTTAGGGTCTAAATGCAGAGATAATTGCACCCTAGCTCTGTGCCTGAAAACTTACATAGCTTCTTAGCTTCTTGTCATTAGACAAGCCCCTGGTATTGAAAGGGGTAATGCAACAGTCCCAATAGAGTCCTTCACAGTACTAATGACACAGTCACGTATCCCTGTAAAACATTGCCATAGAGGCCACATAAAGCAAAAGTAGAATTGATTATTTGTACAATGCAGTTAAACACTGGTCTCTCAAAGCCACCTCAGCTCCTCGGCTACTCCCGTATCCATTACAAAAGCCTCATCGGTCAACTGTGGATTTTATGTGGCAGAATTGTAAATTCTTGAAAAATGTCTGTTATGGCAATCTTGAAGTGCCACCTCTCCTTTTAGTTATCACATAGTATCTTCTATTTCAGAGTTAGGACCCACTATGCGGTGGTGGACTGTGCAGTGCTACCACTCCAGTCAGTTATCACATACAAAACTTATGAATCCAATTTTCTCAATCATCATGTAGTGCTGCCTCTTCAATTGGTGGAACGTTAATCCACATTGTGAATTAGTACATAATGTGCAATATAATGTGCAACAGTTTTAAGTGCATTTTTTTTTTTCATCCAACTTTGCATATTTGATATATTCAGAGTTAGGACCCACTATGCAGTTGTGGACCCTGCAGTGGAGGCTGCCCATGCTAGACTGGTTGCCATGAGAACGGGGCGATACATCTCCCAGCAGAAGGCAGACATGGCTCGACAGCAGGCAGAGGTCAGAGCACTGACCAAGAGCCAGGGCGTTAGGACGGCGGAGCACACCAAGAATGGTAAGTACTACTACGGCCCTGGGCCCTGTTTGATTTAGCTTTTGAAGTGTCCAATTATTGTAACTAGTAGGTCAACAGCCAATCAGCATAGAGCATTGAAGCTGTTGTCATGGCCTGACAGCAGGCAGAGGTTAGAGCACTGACCAAGAGCCAGGGTGTTAGGACGGCAGAGCACACCAAGAATGGTTAGTACTCAGAAGTATTTACTGAATTCTTCTATTAAATGTGACATGGGAGGTATTGCATGAAACTTTGAGTTGCATTCAATTGCATCTTTGCAATTAACCAGAACTGTCTATTGCATATTAATGAGAGTCAAATGCAAGTTGATTATGGCTCCAAAGCAGGCACAGAGAGCTCTGACCAAGAGCCAGGGCGTAATGACGGCAGAGCACACCAAGAATGGTTAGTTTCACTGCTTATCAGGGACCTGTTTCATAAAACTTTTGCAATTGTTTTAAGTGTCCACTTATTGCAACTAGTAGGTCAACAGCCAATCAGCATAGAGCATTGCCGCTGTTGTCATGGAAGTTACAGTAATTGGACACTTACAACAATTGCAAACAAATTTTTGAAATGGTAACCTGGGCTGTTGCATAAACTTTTTACTATTAAGCACAACTTTGTAATGAACGCAACTGTCCACTGCATATTAATCAGAATCAAATGCAAAGTTATTTTGATTTCAAACACAACTTTGCACTAGCTCATGGATCAAACACAAAGTTGTGTTTGATATCAAATGCAACTTGTTCTTAAATTTAAATGCAGCTTTCATGCATTGGATTTGCTTTTATATGTAAAGTTGTGCTCGATTTTCTGACTTGCCTTTAAATGCAACAGCCCCCTCGTGCCATAAAACCCATATAGAGTTTTCAAATGTAGAGATGTATGCGTAAAAATAGAAATGAGAAAATAGTTTACAGTGTCAATATTGTTGCAGGATTTCGTACCCTTTTTGTATGAGGTCGTTGTTCCTGAAACAGAGTGTGGACAGAGTATAACCGCCAAAATCAGAAATTTTAATTGCTGCAACTTTGCTGCATCGTTCAGTGGTAATAGGTCAATAAATTAAGAAATTACCGTTTCATTCAATGTTATGCTCTCAGAGAAAAGGCTAAATTCCCTATTCCATCTATTGAGGGAAATGCTTTTTTATATTCAGTTATCCAGTGCTAGTTGGAAAAATAAACAAGATTTACTAATAAATTGAAAGTAAATTAAGATTAAAGGGTACCACCACCAAAAAAAAGTATTCTTATAAATGAAGGATAACATCTTTAGTAGTCCATTCCATCAAAAAATTCTAAAAAATTCCTGAAAAAAGTATATAATTGGAAAGCGCATCACCATTCTAATGCATGCGTTCATGAGTCTGCGGGTACGAAGACTACCTTTGTCCAGAGCGAACGAATCATCCGGGATTCTATTGTCTCCAAAGGCAGGCCCCCCCAACTCAAAATGGAAGTTGGCCAAATTTTTAATGAAGAGAACCACAGATTTTTATGTTAATTCGACTGGCTGCCATGGTAATATTAGCGTAAATTCATTCATAATAATGCGCGGGCGCGAACTTCACAATTATCACGCACGAATTTATGGTATGCCTCTGTTATGACGTCACAATGAAAAACAATATTTTGATCCTAGTAGGGAAATCCCCTGTTTCTTGACTGTGCGCAATTAAATACATGACATCGCGTAACTGTTAGTACTGCGCGTAATTAAAATAATAGAGATGAATTAGAATACTTAAGCGTCTTTGGTATTATGAAGCACAATTTTGCTGAGAAGTGCGTGTTTAAATGCCATGGCAACTGCAAGTGCGCAATGCGTTATTACTTTAACTTTTTGCGTAATGTGTTAATTTATCCAATGAATCCACGTCTGATAATTTATTCAAATGAACAAAATCTGACGTACTACCTCATTTGCATGACATTCGGTGCGTATTTTCAAAAACTTGCTGATAAAGGTGTGGCCTATCTCTGTGGTTAAAACGCTATACGCTTATTCAGTTGGGGTTCTAGTATTTATATTGTATTTCTGTGTCCAAAGGTAGGCGCGGCGCCCTCGCAAATGTTGGCGCGTACGGAACCATGAAATAATACTGGTTCCGTAAGTGGTGGTAGTAAAATTAATTGTTTGTGAATTACACAACCCTTTGCAAAATGTTGGGTATCTATTTGATATCACAAAATGGTACCAAAACATATAATTATACGTTGTTCTTTGCCTGGTGGTCCCCTTTAAGATATTAGATAAGGGCACTTAAAGTAGAATTTCATTGAAAATCACAAAATATGAGAATAATGCATCACTAGAGGGCTAGGGACTAACAAATTAAAATTAATACTTTTTTTGTTTCCCATACCAACACGATATCTTATTACAACAGCAAAACAAAACCCCATCACAAGAATCGAAAACAAGCGCTCTTTGCGCTAAAAAACGCCAATGTTTTGATGACGTCACTCATTGAGTAAGTTTAACATTAGCAGACGATGTCTCATTGCGAATCTACACAACCGTTAGTGCACTTATTTTGTCTGCTAAACGTGTATTCTTGTCACGAAAGCGCATTTATTTCATTGCATTTTGTAAATAAGGTTCACCTCGACTTATACACAATAATCATTCACTCGGAGACATTTACGGAAATAAAGACAAATTCAATGAAGTAAGTCACACACCGTCCTACTTTATCTGCTTGAAAGACCCGCCGAAGTCTGGGCACGATCTATTGTTCAACAGCTGTATTTTGATGCAGGTGTCGCTGAATGTGCAGTTCTGTGTGTGATACTTATATGACTTATGTGATAGATTAAAATAACGTTATTTAGCATGCTTACGGGAAAATTGTGTGTCAAAGAACAACAAAGTGCTTTTAAGAGTGAGGCAGAGGAGCAAATAATGACAAATATTCTCCTCAATAAACAAGGATGATTGAACAGAGTCATGTTAAAAAGGCACTATCAAATGTGTTATATATCGGACATCGTCTGCTAAGGATGGCTTACTCAATGAATGACATCATAGTATTCAGCTGGTTTCGGCGGGACTTTTGATGCCACAATACTGGCTTACAAATTACCACTTATTTATTGATGATAACTCCTCAATAACAATGTTTCGAAACTCTTATTTGTAATATTCGTGTTATGGATTATGTATGAAATATAGAAATATGAGCTGAATCTAAATTTAAAAACAAAGAAATTCTACTTTAAGAAGTATATATATAATTATTATTATTTGTGTTCTCTCTCTATCTAGGAATGAAGCCATTGAAGACAGCTGGAGCAGCCAGTGTGGCCACCCTAGGCAGCAGCCAGACAGTCGCTACCAAACCCCTTCATTCAGCTGTACCTGGTGGTATCTCACCCCTTCCCCCTCCATTGGTAAGTCAACCATCTCACCCCTTCCCCCTCCATTGGTAAGTCAACCATCTCACCCCTTCCCCCTCCATTGGTAAGTCAACCATATCACACCTTCCCCCTCCATTGGTAAGTCAACCATCTCACCCCTTCCCCCTCCATTGGTAAGTCAACCATATCACCCCTTCCCCCTCCATTGGTAAGTCAACCATATCACCCCTTCCCCCTCCATTGGTAAGTCAACCATCTCACCCCTTCCCCCTCCATTGGTAAGTCAACCATATCACCCCTTCCCCCTCCATTGGTAAGTCAACCATCTCACCCCTTCCCCCTCCATTGGTAAGTCAACCATCTCACCCCTTCCCCCTCCATTGGTAAGTCAACCATATCACCCCTTCCCCCTCCATTGGTAAGTCAACCATCTCACCCCTTCCCCCTCCATTGGTAAGTCAACCATCTCACCCCTTCCCCCTCCATTGGTAAGTCAACCATCTCACCCCTTCCCCCTCCATTGGTAAGTCAACCATATCACCCCTTCCCCCTCCATTGGTAAGTCAACCATATCACCCCTTCCCCCTCCATTGGTAAGTCAACCATATCACCCCTTCCCCCTCCATTGGTAAGTCTTAGTCAACCATATCACCCCTTCCCCCTCCATTGGTAAGTCAACCATCTCACCCATTCCCCCTCCATTGGTAAGTCAACCATCTTACCCCTTCCCCCTCCATTGGTAAGTCAACCATATCACCCCTTCCCCCTCCATTGGTAAGTCAACCATATCACCCCTTCCCCCTCCATTGGTAAGTCAACCATATCACCCCTTCCCCCTCCATTGGTAAGTCTTAGTCAACCATATCACCCCTTCCCCCTCCATTGGTAAGTCAACCATCTCACCCCTTCCCCCTCCATTGGTAAGTCTTAGTCAACCATATCACCCCTTCCCCCTCCATTGGTAAGTCAACCATCTCACCCCTTCCCCCTCCATTGGTAATTCAACCATATCACCCCTTCCCCCTCCATTGGTAAGTCAACCATCTTACCCCTTCCCCCTCCATTGGTAAGTCAACCATATCACCCCTTCCCCCTCCATTGGTAAGTCAACCATATCACCCCTTCCCCCTCCATTGGTAAGTCAACCATATCACCCCTTCCCCCTCCATTGGTAAGTCAACCATCTCACCCCTTCCCCCTCCATTGGTAATTCAACCATATCACCCCTTCCCCCTCCATTGGTAAGTCAACCATATCACCCCTTCCCCCTCCATTGGTAAGTCAACCATCTCACCCCTTCCCCCTCCATTGGTAAGTCAACCATCTCACCCCTTCCCCCTCCATTGGTAAGTCAACCATCTCACCCCTTCCCCCTCCATTGGTAAGTCAACCATCTCACCCCTTCCCCCTCCATTGGTAAGTCAACCATCTCACCCCTTCCCCCTCCATTGGTAAGTCAACCATATCACCCCTTCCCCCTCCATTGGTAAGTCAACCATATCACCCCTTCCCCCTCCATTGGTAAGTCTTAGTCAACCATATCACCCCTTCCCCCTCCATTGGTAAGTCAACCATCTCACCCCTTCCCCCTCCATTGGTAAGTCAACCATCTCACCCCTTCCCCCTCCATTGGTAAGTCAACCATCTCACCCCTTCCACCTCCATTGGTAAGTCAACCATCTCACCCCTTCCCCCTCCATTGGTAAGTCAACCATCTCACCCCTTCCCCCTCCATTGGTAAGTCAACCATCTCACCCCTTCCCCCTCCATTGGTAAGTCAACCATATCACCCCTTCCCCCTCCATTGGTAAGTCAACCATATCACCCCTTCCCCCTCCATTGGTAAGTCAACCATCTCACCCCTTCCCCCTCCATTGGTAAGTCAACCATATCACCCCTTCCCCCTCCATTGGTAAGTCAACCATATCACCCCTTCCCCCTCCATTGGTAAGTCAACCACATCACCCCTTCCCCCTCCATTGGTAAGTCTTTCACCAATCTGTTCATAGCTTTTTGGTCAGGTGTGAATTTAGGAAAATGTATTGTCTTTCTTAATAAAAATCAGCTTGAGGATCATTTTGTATAAATATGCTCTTTTTGTTTCGACTTGAAATTATATAAATTATGATGTGAATGAAGCCATTAATAAAAATAACTCCTTGTATTTTTTGAGTTACAATACACACAAATTACATAGAGCATTAACATCCTTGTCACTTAAAGTGTTAAAAGTAATTTTGTTTGATTTTCATAAATATTGTAATGTCAATATGTTATTATCAAATTCTCCTTTTTTATCTTGCCTGATATCCTCCCCTCTAACAGGTTGAATCCATGGAGTTATCTCCTGGCGTAGTCGTCAAGGAAGGCAACCGTGTGAAGCGAGGTCCTAAGCCTCAAATGCGATACCACGACTCCATCACGTCGGCCAAGCTCCGGTCCCTGCGGCCGGTCAACCAGATGGACATGCGTGATGCCCAGCTGGCTGTGGCTGATATCATCAGTGGGAAGGGTCCCCTTGTACGCCCCCTCCCCGTTACCGACCCCATCCCTCCCATAGCACGCACCCCTCCTCTGAAGGCTGTCTAAACTGCCTGAGCAAATTTAAGCTGAAAATTGGTTCAACTTTTCTGAATTAAGTAATTGAAGACATCATCTAGACATTTGTCGGTCAGACATCCCCTTGTACACCCCCTTGGTGTAACCGACCACATCCCTCCCATCGTGGCACAGAAAGCTGAACATGAGAAAATACTTCTACTTTTGTATTTGAAAGTGTCCATTTATAACCTGAAGGCTGTACTTTTATGAACCGTCTGAACTAAACTACTTTCTACTAACCCCTCCTCAGAAGATTGTTATTGTTTTAAAACCGTCCTGACTCGTATATCACTTAATCATGAGAAGACCTTGTTGCGTTGTGTTGTTTGAAATCATTTATGCTGTCAAAACTGCACAGTCCAAAGATAGTTACTTGTAACCTCAGCTCACGTGATTGCTTAACCTAGAACACACATAGATTTATGTTTCTTCATCTATGAAAGTGGTGATGTTATAGAGATTGTAGAAACTCTGATTATCTATCACTTGTCCACTAAAAGAATGCTTGTTCTACGTTTCTGAAAGCGATTAGTATTTGATCATATCAGGATAAAGAATGTAAACTTTCATCATGATATACTAAACCTTTCAAGGGTGTTAGATTAGGGTAAAACGTTTGTGTATGTTCTGGACCAGTCCTGAACAGGTTAATGACGGGAAGAGTATAGATTCTATCACCTGACGAAGTGTTGCAGCGGCGCACGAAACATCGTGATCTTTTAGATCCCTTGTTGACCATACATTGCGAGACAAACGAATATCACTAGCGATATTATTTCCGATAAGAATACTCTTTGTATGTGATTGCTTATAGACTTGTCTGAACATATCAGAAGGAGCTATATGAACTTATTACATAATTGTAAATGTCCTAGAACTGTCATTGCTCATTAATGTAAAAGAAAATTACACCTTTTCTATGTGGAAATGCTGACAAAAAATACTGACTTCATTACCGAATTGGTTTTTAGTCGGGTATCTCATTAGATAGAACCCTGTTTATGTGAATTTATTAGTAATCCGTTTTGAAATGAATCAATACTATGTAAAAGTTATCACTTGGTATCTGTCTGATAAAGTGATCCTTCTTTTTCTAGTTGATATGGTGAGACGGAGCTCAGATGTTAAATTCCAGTCAACTAATGACATTTTTATTGAATTCCGATCATACTCTGCGGAAACTTGACAGTAATCAATACTATTAGAATGATATTGCTTCCAAAGTGTCTGAAAAAGAGCTCCTTCTTACTCATATTATAGTTGATATGATGGGAGGGAATCATCCACTTAAATACACACATGTTGAATTCCAGTTGACTAATGGCACTATAGTTTGATAATTCAGATCACACCTTGACTCGGATTGGTTTTAACAAACGAGAAACTGGAATTTAACAAATGAATTGGGAAATAAAGCACATTTGTATTGTATGAATCAGTGCCTTATTTGGTAAGTTTCTTTGAGAGAAATGGACATTGGATTTGATATAGCATCCACATCTTTATTAGCTTTTTTTTGGTCAAACATGAGTTGATTTGAACATGCAGTTCTCAGTTCAATTAACACTGTCTTTGAAATACGAACATCCCAGTATAGCTTCATATAGCTGCTTCAAGGGATTACTGCATCAAGTATCAATAATAATGCATGTAGCATGCAATTCTGTATTCCATCTGTAGAAATAAATACTAAAGGAGAAACTAATGACTGCTATTTCGAACAAAAAAATGCAGAGTTTTTGGACAAGCCAAACCTCATTATATGGAAATTGTTAAATATATAATATGTTTGTATTAATGTTCTCTCATTTTAAAAGTCTATGGCTTGTTTAGACTGGGATTGAGCTATATCAAAATGAATTTTCCTATGTTGGAAATATGATTCTTGTGATAATTCCTGGAGTTATATAAAGGTTTTGGTTCCATTCCATGATGCATATTATCTGTTTTTCCACATATTGACTCCTCCAAATTTTATCCATTTATTTTGTAAATCTATTTATAAATAGTGTATTCTAATAAAGCATTATCTTAGTACAGCCTTTTCCGTCCTTTCACAGAATTGCACGTCCATTCTATTGTAAAATAGTTAACATTATATGGATCATATATGATATATTAATAAGTGGTAATTTTATATGAAGCACAGTGTAAATACATATTGTATATATCTGTAAATATGTGCACTGACATTCATTATTTTGACTGATGAATAAAATGTGAAAAATTGATGGAAACTGCTATGTGTGTCATTGCTCTGATTGTTAACATGTTTAGAGGTTGTTAGTGACGTCTCGGCTCGCAATCTTTACTACAAACTCTTAACTTATTAATGAATTCTTGGATTGATTATCACTTATTAGTTCATAAGTACTTCAGAAACGTGTCACATACACACCACACTCATTCACGATAATTGTGAGTATACTAGTATAGGGGTTGTTTCACTAAACACTAAAATTGATTTTAGCATCTTTTTTATCTCTAAAAATCTACCCTAAAATGTTAGTGAAACGCCCTATTGGGCCTCATTGCAGAAAGAGTTGCAATCAATTGTAAAGTTGCAATCAATTGTAAAGTTGCAATTAATTGCAAGTAAAAGCGGAATAGCGGAATAGACAGGCTTGTCAGTTATATCACATTCCAGTAGGATCATTTCATAACAAAATAGATATCAACGCTCAAACTTCAATTGTGGAACTTTTTTTGTGAGGGGTTTATTATCGTGCAATCACATGAATGTTATACTTTACAAAACTTCGGATCTAAGATAAATAGACCCCTTTAAATCCGCCCATTTGTGAAAAACAAAAATTGAAATTAAAAAACGTCTGGGATATAATGCTCCCTCCCTACGCAGTGGCGGATATAAATCTACGGGGGGGGGGGGGGGGGGGTTAGGGGGTTTAAACCCCTTGGGCTGCCAAGTGAAAATGTGATGTGCATAGAAAAACGCCACACAGTATCCACATCGTCATTGGGTCAAACCCCCCTCCCCTTAGCAAAAAGCTAGTTCCAAACCCCCCCCCCCCCCCCCCCCCCCTTAGCAAAAAGCTAGATCCGCCCCTGCTACGATGTGAACAGGTTCTTTGAATTGATACCGAGAGGAGGATGAGAGGTAAAGTGCGTCACATCTCCTTGGAGATTGCCAAATAATAATTGAAAAGATTATCAAACTGCAAAGCTAGATGACTACGAAGTTTGTTTCAGGCCTCTTTCAATCTTGCAGAATCGTCTACAAGCTGCAAATAGCATCCAAAGTCACGAAGATTGGTTGCGGCCGTGGAGAGATAATTATATCTGAAAATAGACGATATTTTGTGCATTATTTTAATGTATCCGTTTCCATTCCTAGATAAGATTTGGTGCATATTTTAATTTGCACCATTTCCTTCCTCTACAAATAAAATAGAAGTGGATTTATATGAGAAAATTGAATGACGTTGACGCAAATATCTTTACTGATTTCATATTATGCAGATTCATCTACATTATGATGCAAATTGAATACAAAGTCGCAAAGTTCCTTTATCCCCGTGAATCCGTGAACGAGGTGAAGAGATTAATATCTCAAAATGAGACAAGATTGTGCGCATTAACTGTTTTATTTGACACCTTTACCTTGATCCTTGAGGAGAAAGTATGACAAAAATAGCAAAAACTAAATTACCTGTTTTTATTTGTCATGTTTCTGCGAGGTAATCCTTATAATACTCAAAATAATGGACATTGAATCCAAAGTTCCTGTAAGGTCGTGCAGAGATGATTATATCTCATATAAATAATGTATACATGCCAGGATGTATTTGTTTCGATTGACAAAGATTTATAGGAGGACAAAATTAGCAAAACTAATTTACCTGTTTCTATTTGTAATGTTTCACAGGTCCATCTACATAATGATAAAAACAAAATCCTAAGGCGCAAAGTTCCTTATAGCCGTGAGGAGATTATCTCATATTTAGAAGGAAAAAAATGTATACATTCAAGGATGTATTCGTTTTAATTGACAAAGTGTCCTTTTCATGAGATGAAGATAGTGGACCATAATTACAGAAGCAAAATAAATGCCTTTTTAAAACCGTGTTAATCATGCAGGTGCATCTACATAATAAAGACAACATAATCCAAAATCGTTCCCATATAGCCGTGAGGAGAAGTATTTTGAAATTCGAAAATAAATGTATCTGTTGTAATTGGCTCCATTAACTTAATCCTTGAGTAGAGAATAATGGACCCAATAATACAAAAAGTAATTGGCCTCAGTGAGAATGTTTGTTACCATCGTTCATTAAAGACAGATAACAGTATTGGGAAACAATAAACAATTAAAATATGCCTCCATCACCTACCACGTGAACGAATTTATCATAACTTAGATGTCAATGTAAAGATTTTGACAAAAACTGCTTTGAAATGGACTAATCGAGCATTAAAAGGTTCGATTTGACCCTGATCAATTCAACCGCGATACGTCGCTGTGTGCAAAAGATTATTTTAGCGCACGTGTTCACGGTATGCGCCTAATGCGGGCTTGTCGATATCTCCAGCCCAGGGCTAGCGGCGTGGACAGGTGCGAACGGGCGGTGAATTTAGGCCAAATTTCACTGGCGTGCATTGAATTTCCTTCGATATTACTGCATTTAACTAAGGTTCGGGTTTTATCACACAAGCCCTTTAAAAAAAAACTTATTCAACAATGTTGATCAATTAGTTTGGCCAAAATAGACGTTTTCGGTAACTTTTCCACTACTGATATTTGGCTCTAACCTGCTAATGCAGGTAATAATCTAGGTAATTATACAAATAGAATCCGAAGTCGCAAAGTTTCTTTCTGATCCTGAAAAAAAGGGATTGTATATCAAAATAGAAAATATTTGGTACATGTATCCGTTTTGATTTGCACTATTTCCTTGATCCTTTTGAAGAAAATAGTGGACCAAACTAGCAACCAAAAAAAATACCTGTTTGTATTTGTCATGTTGCTACAGGGGCATCCACACAGTAATGAAACTAATGATGAATATTCAAATTCAAATTCAATACAATTCCCCCTGGAGAATTGTCTTCTTTATTTCCACAAATCATTCAAACAAAATACAAGAAAAGCATGAGGTATATCAGTAAAACAGAAAAAACAACCAAACACTGTAAACAAATATAAAAAATACAGTAAAATTACAGCAAATCTGCTGTCAGCAGAGTCGCCAGAAAATCTGCTTTAAAAAATACAGGCCGTATGTAATTGTAGCATACATTTCAGAACTGTAATGCAGATTACAGGTCGTTATGTAACCTGGACTAGCAGAAAAAGAAAAAATTCACCCTAGCCGAGATTCAAACCCTCGCCAATAAGATCGTCAGTCCAACGTCCGTATTACCACTATGCCAGTGGTAATGTTTACACTTGCTGTGGCAATTATGCTATATGACTTATGGATACTTGTTGTATTAACTTGTGTTTAAAACAGGAAAATGTCTGTAAAATCAATGTCCCCCTTTTGTTTGTACATGGGTGTTCCGTAGGAAAACAACAAGATGTAAAATTACCGTTGTTAAACAACTTGAAGTGTAAAATTACACACAGTTTGTAGTTTAATGACAATTGTATGTATGATTCCTAATTAACTGCTTTAGAAATACAAATTTCATCTGTAAATTATATTTACAACAAATTTTGCTGTATATTTACTACAGCCATATTAAATTTACATATAATCCGCTGTACTTGAACTTTGCATGTTCGATCTGTAATTTTGTTACTGTAAAAATACAGGTTTTTTTTTACAGTGTAACAAAGAGACAAGAGAATGAAAAAAGTTAATGAATGTGGAGGGATCAGATGAAGTTTTGATAAAAAGTTATTGGTATGATCCCTAGATAAAATATGGATTAAAAATTACAATATATTTCAATAAAGTTAAAGTTACATTGTCATACTATAAAATAACACCGAGACATAACGCAAATATAAGATATATACAAATTTGAATTGTACTATTATAAAATAATTATATAAAATTGTCAAGATCAAAACTTACATAATAAAAAAGATTTCAATTTATTTTAAAAAACTTTCAATGATACACTCTCCTTTATTTCTTCTGGCAAGCCATTCCATAAAAGTGGACCCCTATACTTAATAATAGAATGAGAAAATTGTGTGCGTCCATACTGAATTGATTATTGAATCCGACGTTCCTGTATGGTCGTGATGAGATGCTCAAAATTAAATAAGATTGTTTACATGCAAGGATGTATTCGTTTTAATTGACAAAATTTTATTTCCATGAGAAGATGTATAGAGGGCAAAATAAGCAAACTAAATAAGCTGTTTCTATTTGTAATGTTTCAAAGGTTCATCTACTTTTCATTGCTCGTGTGGTCAGAAGCTATTATAAACCTGACATAAACCCGAAGGATAGAAATCAACCGAAGTGATGCAGCTTTTTTTGTATAATTAATTCAAACATATAGAGAAACTGACCAGAAATACACCGGTCTAGCAATCTGGAGGTCTCGGGTTCGAATCCCGTTGGAATCCCATTTTCTTTGCTCATTTTTCTTTTTCATTCGGATTCTATTTATTCAGGTTCATCTACATAATGATGAACATGTGATGAAAAGTGGCAATGTTTCCCAGTGGCGTAATGAGCAAACACTTTTGGGGGGGGGGGGGGGGGGGGGCAGAACCAAATCCGTATCACCACCGGATATTGCGAGGGAGCGAAGCGACCAAGCCCGAAGCAGGGGCGGATCTAGCTTTTTTGCTAAGGGGGGGGGGGGGGTTGACCCAATGACGATGCGGAGCATCGTCCACGAGGCGCGAAGAGGCGATTTTTTTTGCTATTTTGAACCCCCGTAAGTGATGTCTTTTTGCTAAGGGGGGTTTGAACCAATGACGATGCGGAGCATCGTCCACGAGCCGCGAAGCGGCAATTTTTGTTGTTGCTATTTTGACCCCCCGTAAGTGATGTTTTCCACATCACAAATTTAACTTGGCAGCCCAAGGGGAGGGGGTTTAAACCCCCTAACCCCCCCCCCCCCCCCCCCCCCGTAGATCCGCCACTGCGAAGGAGCGAAGCGACTGAGCGGGGGGTGGGGTGGGAGGGGGGTGTCCCCCCCTCTCACGGTAGGGAGCTTTTGCATTTTTGGACTTGAAACTGTGCAATCTGGTCCATACATGTACCTGGAAAGGAAATTTTGACTTGACGACATTTAGTATAATGTGTGTTGTCCGGGGGGGGGGGGGGGGGGGGGTACTCAGATTATAGTCGGACGGGGTTGTGCGGCTGAGACATCCCAACCCTTACCCACATCCAAGGGTCCTTTTGCTGTAAGGGGTGGCATCAAATGATCACCTGCCGTCCCGCTGCAGGATCCCGCTTGGGCCCGAGCCTGGACGATCGGCGGGCCGCAGTATACCGCAGCACGCTTGAAAACCGATTTGTTTCCACCAGTCCCCTGCAGGGGGACGGAAATGTACATGCATGGTCTTTACCGCGGGGGAACGATATCGTTCCGCCGCGGGAGGCCGCGCCTAGGGCCCCGCCACCGTACTTCGGTGGTTTCACGTGCTTATGCTAGTAATTAGACGTACACAATTTGTCTAGCGCATGAATGGACTATAGCGCCGCTACTATGCCACCTGGGCCTGGTCTGTCGATGTTGTTAGTGTGATCCCTCAGAAGACATAACATCGATAGCTGACGCAACTAACTCTAGCTATGGCCACTTTTCATCCTATTTTTGAAACAAGGTATGTACCGCTACCCAGATTTGTTTGTATTGAGTTTGTATAAAAGACTTACGTCTACTCTAGACGACTGATATAATGTCGGCTCAGAGGAGGCTCAGAGCGTATTGTTGGATTGCGGATGAAACTGTCGCGTTAAAGATTTCGTCATGAATGCGATGAGATAGCTACCTAGATCGATCTGATTATTTTCCGGCCCGCACGCGCACTCCGGACCACATTCCAGCAGAGATTAGCATTATCATGCAGGCATGCTGAGTACGATTTGGTCGCTCGAGTAGATACTAGACCTACTCGACTCTTCCAACATTAAAGGCATATATGCGTGGGTTATTAGACGCGTGGATCCATCTTGCGCACTTTTACGCACGGTACGTAATCCCCATTGGCTCAGTTATAAGTAGCGATCGCAAACTTCCCCGCTTCCGAATACCCGAGTCAAAAATGCATTAAAAATAGTCGCGTTCGGAGATGTTTACGAGCGAAAATATCACGTAACACGCTTCACCGCAACCGACTTCAAAGTGCCGCCGATTGATGGCTAGGTGACAGCGTGAGAAATTTGTTTGCTGCATGCAATTTCATAAGAAGGCCTTTGTTCAGATATTTTGAAGCACCTCTCTTCGATCGATCCAACATATATCTTGAGTTTACCTCGAGAGATTACGGTGGAGTCGAGTTGGAATTTGCTGTGACTACCCTTTATAACCCACGCATATATGCCTTTAAGAGTCGAGCGAGGTGGCCTGGCCAGGCCATCACACCAATTATACGTTACATGCGTTTACATTGTACACATGCACAGGCTAGCTAGGCTAGGCTGTGCCGCGTGTACGTGGATGTTGCATTGCGCATGCATACATGTACGAGTACCGTACACGTACCTACTTAGGTACGTGTACGGTACTCGTATGCATGCGGCATGCAATAATGATCTTCGCGCGCAAGAATCGGGATCCCGCGGCCCGCCGCGTTGAGTCCGGCCGCGTCGGGACGAATTCCTCTCCACAGCTGACTCGGCTGATCGGGACGCCGCAGCGTACCGCTAGGAACGATCAAACCCGAAAGTTCGAATACAAATTATACGCGCTCTAATCGTCCCAAGCGGGATCCCGCGGTAGGGCGATAGTGATCATTTTGACGCCATCCCTAAATAGGTACTCATGTGTATGGATTTTTTTTGAAAAATGGACCCATGTCTAAGGATTTTTTTGTGAAAAATGGACCCATGTCTGAGGATTTCGAACTTTAAATATTTTTTTAGCTGTAATATAATACAATGGCCAATCATTTTGCATTTTTTGGATACATTTTTGTATTATTAGTGAACTGTACCATACTACAGGGGCGGCGCCAGGGTATTTTCCTAGGGAGGGCGAAAGCGTAAAAAAATGAGGGTGCGAAGGGACCGAGTGGGGGGAGGGCAATTTTTACACTAGAATGGAGCTATCTGGTGCATATCGGAGGTGAAATTCTGAATTTTTCAAATGATTGAAAACCGTGAATAGTCTTCAATTATGATGCGGTAATTTGCATAAAATTTTAATAATGCGAGCGAGCGGAGCGAGCTTAAACATTTTAGCAATTTCACAGCGAAAAAATTGCCATTTGTTTCAATATTATTGTATGGGTATATTCGTTTTGCGAGCGAGCGGAGCGAGCTTGAAATTTTTAGCAATTTCACATCGGAACATTTTTTTTCCAATATTATTGTATAGGTATCTTCGTTTTTACAATATGGCGTTATGAAGGGTAACATATAAACACCCGAGGTTGTGAAATATCATGTATGCGAGCGAGCGGAGCGAGCTTGAACATTTTTAGTAATTTCACAGCGGAAAATTGTCATTTGTTTCAATATTGTATGGGTATATTCGTTTTATTACTTATGCGTTATATAACACCCGAGGTTGTAAAATATCATGTATGCGAGCGAGCGGAGCGAGCTTGACAATTTTAGCAATTTCACATCGGAAAATTGTTGTTTGTTTCAATATTGTATAGGTATATTCGTTTTATTACTTATGATATGGCGTTATATAACACCCGAGGTTGTGAAATATCATGTATGCGAGCGAGCGGAGCGAGCTTGAAAATTTTAGCAATTTCACATCGGCAAATCCCAAAATCCCGGAACAATGAGGGAGAAAAGAGGGGAAATGAATAAATGAAAAAAGGGACCCATGTCTAAGGATTTTAAAAATGAAAATGGGACCCATGTATAAGGATCTTTCTTGTAAAAGTCACCCTTCCAGCGGCACATCCCCGTATACCCAATATACGTGAGTACCCCCCCCCCCCCCCCCCCCCCCCCGCCCCCGGGGTGCGTTAGTGCGTCATCATCGTCATGAAGAGGTTATGATTGATTCGGGAAGAAAAAAAAAATGCACCCCCAAAATAATATTCGCAAAGTGACATATTCAGTTCAAACAGTGCATCAAAAGCATTATTTTATGACAAAACATGAACATTGTATTC